>JABEZY010259792.1:0-11025 GCA_013467495.1 Gossypium gossypioides | reverse complement strand
TATAATAAAATAAAAACATATACTAGTAATAACAAAAACTAATTGGACCGCTTTTATTTTATTTTCTTTCTTTCCTACTTGCAATGAAGTGTCGATTAGAAAACTTAAAAGGCTAAATATTTTTTTCCACGTTAAAAGCTAAAGAAAAAAAATTTTTGAGCCCCTTCCAACCCTGAGCCTTGGGCAGCCGCACTCCCAAACTACCCCCAGTGCCGGGCCTGACATTTCATATGATTAGGATATTGGTAGTTTTGACTTGTAATCTTTTATTATTTTGTATTTATTTCGACATTTGGTAGCAAATATAGGATGTATTTTACAAATAAATTAGATATTTTATAGAGTCCTTGTTTTGTGGGATTATCACTTTTCTTACTAAGGGATAATAAGTTTTGGTATTTAGGAGATAAGGAGGTGATTATGGAATTTGATTTCATAAAATATGGTATTTATCTTGAAGATAATTACAAAGATATTTTGGAGGTGATGCAACTGGTTGTACATGCCTATTAAAGGTTATGAGGTCTTCCATGTTTTGTAAATGAGTGAATAGCATGCCTATAAAAGGTTACAAGATCCTCAATTTTATATTATTGATCCTTAGCCTTTTGTCGAAAGGGTTGAATGGAGAGTGAGAGCATATAAATTGTATTCAACTTAAGGCCACAATCTTTAAGTGAGTAAGGTTAACTGTAACAGTTTGATTTTTAGGGGTATCAAAAAATGTGGTTTCGAAATCTTATTTTCGTTAACTGAATCCATAAATATTAAATATGAATATTTACGGGGATAATATAAAGATATATTAAAGATTGATTATGTAATGTTTTCAAATTAATAGTTAATTAAAGCCGAAAGACTAAATCATAAAGTCCAATCGCTATAGGTTTTTAATTGACAAAAGGCTTGGGATTAAAATAGAAATTAGTCAAAGGTCTAAAACGGTAAATAAATCATTTTTTAATAAGAATTAGTGGGTGATAATGACATTTTCCACTAGATAAGTTTAATGATTAACTTAAGTTAATTAAGTTATGTATAAGTTAATTAAACCAAATTAATTAAATATTAATCCTACTATATAAGTTAAATTGGTGGGTGACAAAGCCTACCATTGTCTTCCAAACAGTGAGAAGAAGACCTAAGAAATTTCTAAAACATTCGACCATTAATTGGTAAGCAAATTCAAGTCATTTTCTTGTAATTTTTATGAGTTTGAGGTCATGAAAGTTTGATTTAGCTATCCCATGTATCAATTTTCAAAACTGTTAGAGTTTTAGAAAGTTGACATTGTTAATTTCTTGAATAATTAGGCTTGAAATTGATAGACTTTAAGCTTAAATTATGAAAAGGACTAGATAGTATAGTTAATTTAGCTTGTTTGTCAACTTTGTTACATTAGAGACCAAATTGAATAAATATAAAAATTAAAGTGAAATTATTTTAGAAATAGAAAGTATACGGTCCTTAATGAGAATATATGAAATCAGATTTTAATTTGAAGCTAGGAATCAAAAGTTATGCTTATTACGAATTCAGGGACTAAATTGCATAAAATAAAAACGTGGTATAGTATGAAAATGTTTGGTATTGATTGGTGATATAAAATAATTTTATTGATCAAGAATTGGATCGAAGTGAAGTTAATCAAGGAAAAATTAAAATTTCATATTAGTGCCTAAAGTATCCTCTCTTTTCATATTTTGAACAGGTAAGTTCATGTGGAACTTACTATCTTATTTTTATATTATGTGTGAATTGCATTTGATTTCATATATATGTTTAGATATAACTAGAAATTTAGTGAATTTGACATGTGAGGCTTATAATGGATTGAATTGAAAAGTCATCTGAATATTGGCTATTATGAAATAGTACAGGGTGCAAATGTGAAAATTGATTGATTACAATACAAGTAAATGAAATATGTAATCATGTACAAGGTTTGGTAATGACATGTATACGGAACTGATGCCCATGTGAACTTAGTAAAAGGTTATGATATGTTTGACATGTCATTAGGGTTATATGCACGCTTAATTAGGGATTTTACACGTTATAACGAGATCTAGCATTTGTTGCAGATCCTCGAGTTATAAGTATCATAGGTTACCAAATGGGTAACCTTGATATAATACCAACTTGCGTGAGCAACTATGATATAATATCAGCTTGTGTGAGCAACTTATTCCCGCATATCCTAGCCCGTTTTACTATAGTTCCATCAAGCAATATTCAATGTAATTAAAATGGAGAACTTGAAAGTAAATTGAAAATGGACTGGTATATGCATCTAACTTAATATATGTTATATGATGTTCCTAATGTTCATGATATTACTCTTAATATGTAAGTATGACTAACCTATTTGGTTGTTAATGTTATTATGTATCTAGTTGTGCCAATAAGTGTAAAGAACAACCACTTTGAATGCCAAAATGATTGGCAGTTTCTTTTGCTTAAAATGATTAAGGTAAGCATAGTAATTTCATTTGAACTTTCTAAGAATTCTTAATGCTTACTCTAGTTGATTCCTTTCCTTATAGATTGTCACCTTGCAGAACTTGTCGAGCCAAATTAGTGGTAAAAAACACACTATCAATAAGACGGTAGAAATATGTTTATTTTGAGTCTAAATGTTGCGGCATGTATATTAGGGTACCTTGTTATGCATAAAGTCATTTGGAGTTGATAGTTTAATACTAATGTTCAAATTTGAATGTTTGGCATGGCTTGTAAAGTAATTGGTACATGAATTGGCATGTTACCTTTGAATGGTTTGGCATGTTAAAGCTATCAATTGGACTAATTGAAATAATAGATTAATTAGTGATTTAGGAATGGTAAGTTATATGTTAAGCATGTTATATAGCATAGTACATGCTTTGATTGATTCATGTCAAACTCTTTGAAGTGTTTAGTTACTAATTGGTATAATAAAACTTGCTTAAGTTGGTAATAGAAGTACTTTGATATGGATAGGTAAAATGGATTTGAATATGTCTAAATATTGAATGATTGGATTGTATGATAAATATTTGTTGGTTTAAATGGTTATATACTTGAATTCATTATCATTAGCATGGTTTAATGGCTTATTATTTGTAGAAGTTTGAATGCAAACATTTAGGTGAAGGTTTAAAATCAATTTATTAGGTATCAGATATGCATTTTTACCAAAATAGGGGCAACATTGCGACCATGAACCCCTGACGTCGCAACTTTGTCCAACAATAAGTGGCGTGGTGATGTGGATATACATATGTTCTGGGAATTTAAGGTGCCAAATCTATTCTTTTAGGAATGGAATACCAAGCTGCCAACATTAAGTGATAGTTTATTATAAGCAGAGGAAATGGAGATCCACCCTATGCTTTTCAGCCCTTATACATAATGATCAGGTAACATCGAACAGTCCCCCATAGAAAGTGATATTGTTGCTATGGTAAGGGCGACTGACTACGGTAAAACTATACCAATACGGTGCAAATCCCAACTCCCATCTGACTAGAGAATGTCCTCTACCTGTCCTTTTCGAAAGAGAACAAGATTGTCTCCGATTTGCTTGTGCATTAGACACTTTCCTAACCACTAACCAAACCAAAATTTCACAAGAGTACCAACACTAGTACACTATTTGCAACCACACTCAATAACTATTCATGACTTTAATAGTCCCCTTCAAGTTCAAAAAATAGTACCCTTCCCCTAAACTTGCAAAAATTGCAATAAGCAAGATATATAGACTGAAACACACAACACTTAAGCAAGTTATGTTAACTGAAAATTCTCTAGGTAGATTTAGTGAGCATGGTCATATTATTTAAGCAAGCTTTCCACAACTCGAGACCCTCATTAGACTTCACTTGAAAAACCAAGTCCCAATTCACCAAATAATTATAAGAGTAATCCATAGAACCACCCCAAAGGAAGTTAAGATTAAGCTAATCTAGTTTATCACAATTTGAGGTTGGAAGAAACACAATTTGCATACAATAAAAAGGAATAGCACATGTTGTCGAATGAATAAGAACCTTATGACCAACTAAAAATAATGCCTTCTTTCCAATCATTGAGTTATTTTATAACCCTATCAATTAACGAGGCATATAAGTGTTTGTGTGCCCATCTATGTATGATAGAGACCCCTAAATAAGTACCTAATTCATCAGTAAAGGGAAAACCACACCAGGCACTCAAAGTAACCACAACCTCATTAGAAATGTTTGGTGACACAAACAACTTCCACTTATCCAAATTAGCAACCAATTTAGAAGCATCCTCAAACTCATTTAGACAAACTTGAATCAAATTAACTTGATAAATAGATGATTATGCAAATAACATGATATCATTTGCAAAAATAAATAAGTCAAAGTTGGACCATTTTGAGACACTTTGAAAGGTTTCCATAAGCCCCTATATTGATTATCAAGTATCATATTAAAAATGCATTTCCATTATGAAGAGATAAGATGAAAGTGGATCTCTCTGTCGTAATCCTCCTTAAGGTGTTAATTTTGTTAGGACTTGTCTATTCCATAAAGGAAAATTCTTGCTTACCAAAACATAGAACATGATAAGTTCCACCATGGTACGAAGAAAACCAAAATCCAAAAGAATTGAACGTAAGAATCACTAGTTAACACTATCGTAGGCTTTGTGTAAGTCAACATTTAATAACATAGCCCCCTTTTTTGCCCTACATCTTCATCGTGGAATGTATCGCTTCTTCCGTAATAAAGATATTATTCGAGGTACTACAATTAGCCAGGAAGTTACTTTGGAAGGGACCAATAATTCTTTGAAGAATAGAATGTAACCTGTAGACTAACACCTCAGACAAAACTTTGTAAAAAGTGTTAAACAGCCTAACAAGCCTAAACAAACTAATACATAAGAATTTTTCAAAATAAGAACAAATAAAACCTTTGAAATTGACTCATTGAAAAAACCTAAAGTCAAAGAATCATAAACAAATCAAAAGAGAGTACCTTTAATCGTCTCCCAGTGTTTTTGAAGAAATATCGGTTGGAGTCCATTAGAGCTCGATGCCTTTCAAGCTTTCATAGATAATAAAGCTTTTCAAGCTTCCCCTATATTCACCAACCCAAGCAAGGATTCCCACTCTTCTATATTTAAGAAAGGACGAAATTTATCATAACCATCCCGCATGTTCACAACATTCCTTTCATTGAATAAATTAGCATAGAAATCAGTAACATGTCTGTAACAGCCATCCCAACGAAGTCTCTATATCTGGTTACTATTTGACGTGTTTTGGTAAAATAAGGATAGATGTTAGTAAGTAAAGTGTTTGTTTTGACTAAGTATATGATCTTGTATGTTTGTGTCATTTGGCGAACTCTTTGTTTTGGCATGTTTTGCAATTTGGCGAACTCTTCTGTTTAATATCTGCCTAACTTAGATGTTTTGGCGAACTCAATAAGTAAGTAGTTGTTATATTTTTTTTATTACTTAAGTTTGGTAATTTGGCTAGTTAAGTTGAGACTTGGTTAGAATAAAACTAGACTACTGTAGATGATAAGACTTAAATTAATTTAAGAGCACTTAATCACGGGAATCAAGAGAGTTAGTGGAATTATTTGATTTTTCCAATAATCCTTGTCTCCAAGCTTAAATATTTAAGGTCAAGTGATGGTCTTTCTGAATACTTTTACGATTTCATCTTCTTCCCCAAATTTTCTTTGAAAAACTCTTTGAAAACCTAAGTTTAGAAAAACCTTATTAGAGTAATAATTACTGATGAACCCTAGGTTATTCTTTAAGTCATTTACGTGTTCTCTGTTATGCATGTATAAGTGCTAAAATGGTGTGTAAGGAGGGAAACTTAATGAATTCTGTGTAAGTGTTGTTGATTCTTGCATGCATGATCGAATTTGATGGAATGATGATCTAATATGTTAAATTATATTTATTTTAGCTCAAGAAGATAACGAAGGTCCAAGTGATAAGGGCAACAGACCTGCTTTATAGATTTGTGTTAGGATTTCTGGTGAGTTCCTTTTTACTTCCATGTACTGTAACTTCATTATTTTATATTTTGTGTATGGTAAGTGTTCTTCCTTTGTAAAGGATGAAAAGTGTGTGAGTGTGTAACGAATGGAAGTTGTTGTGTCGGTAATGGTTATCTAAAGTCATCAATCTGAGTGTAGTCCGTCTATGATATGAAGTAAACATCACTCTTCATGTTCAAGCCACTACCATTTCCTACTGATATGTATGAAAAGATATTATTTGATATGTCAAAAAGAAGATATGGAGATATGTTTGTATAGCCTCCAATAGAGCAGATATATTGTAAACTGAATTGGCAAATCATGATAAAACATACTATTCAAAATGAAAATAATATGAGGAACTAAGGGGGAGAATGAATATGAATAAATCTAAAAGATATGCTTCTGATTTTGAATTACGGATACGTGGCTGACATGAAGATGGATTTTTCTGAGTTATGTTAAGTTGGTGTTTAGTATACGCCCAAGTTATGAGTTGGTGATATGTATATGATCTCCAGAAGAGTCTAAGTAATGTATTAAATGATTTTTCTTTGGAACTGACTAAGTTCATGTGAACTTACTCTGTTATTCTTTTTCCTTCTCAGGATTTGTTGATTGAAAGAAGTTTGATTAAGGACTACGCTAGAGAGCTGTATAGATTGTGAGATGTTTGGTTTGTGTCCGTATTATGCATTCTTTAAAAGGGTGGGGCCTAGATGTATTTTGAAAATGATGTATATATAAAACTTCTATTTATTAATACCTTTTTTTAATGAAACTTATATAAAGTATTAATATTTGAGTTTAAGCCAATGTATTTAATTACTAAATTTATCGTATTTAAGTTTATATGCCATATGCCTTGGATATTATTGTAAACCGATAATATTTCTTTTACTTTAATAGAATAACAATTAAAATATGTATTATAACTATAACCTTCTAATAATTATTCGAAGCTTCTGCTGAAGAGATTTTAAGTCTAACTGTTTTAAAGTAGTGATGCACCTTTCTTGGATCTTATTGTCAGGTTAGGTTTGGCATGTTACAATGTCGGTGTACTATGGATTGATTCAAAACACATTGATCATTAATGAACAAACTCGTCACTCGATTCATATTTCTTCCGATGATGGTGACAAATGGAATAATTTAGTATTACACTCTCCCTTAACGATCCAATCCACTTATTATTTTTGAAAACTAACTAATTCCTCGTAGGCAAGTACTCGTTGATAATCCTTAGATAAATTCACCTCTAACTGTTCTAAAAAATGAAGAGAATTGATAGTTTGGGGAAGTTTGGATACCATTCAGTCTACGAAAGAGGGTATGCTTCTTTCTAAAGTTGTTATTTTTTAGTATGCCATGTATTCAGTCAAATTTGAAAGATAATCTCCCAGTTAAGCTCTGTTTATTTGTTTCAGTTGAACTCTGATTAGTCTATTTTGTTTCAGTTGAACTCTGATTAGTCTATGTTATTTTATTATTATTTGACCTATGAATTTAGCCTATAAATAGGCTCTTTTACAACCGTGAAAAAAAACACCCATTAAATACTAGACTCATAACATTTTTGGAGAATTTTGTGTTTACGTTTTAATGGTTCTTTGTTTTTGGGTTTTAGGGTTTAGTTTTTATCTCCATCTTTTGTACGCTTCGTTCTTTTGTCATTATAGTAAAATTATATTTGCCCATGGTTTTTTATCCTTTTTGGAGGGGTTTTTTATGTTAAATTTATGTGTTCAAATTCGCAATTTCTTCTACCATTTTTACTTGTTTGTTGCTTAATCGGGTTCATCCCCACCAAGTGGTATCAGAACTAGTTCAATTATTATAGATCAGCCCATTAAGAGATGGCAGCAACAAGGTTTAACATTGGAAAGTTTGATGGTGTCCCAATTTTCAATCTGTGGCAATTCGGACAATGGCAATTGTAGTTTAGATCGGCCTGAAAAAAGTCATTACTAGGAAAAAACCTGAGAATCTAGATCAAACATAATATGAAGAGCTTGATGAAAATGCCCTGTCTGCAGTCTAGTTGTGTCTCGCGATTAGGGTATTACAAGAGGTATTGATGGAGAAAATCTCATCCACCTTGTGGAAAATGTTAGAAACTCTTTATGCGACTAAGTCTCTAGCTAACCATTTAGTGTTGAAACAACGTCTATTTACGTTTCGTAAGAATGAATGTGATCTTCTTAGAAATCACATTAGTCAATTTATTACTCTTTTGATAGATTTAAAGAATGTTAATGTTAAGATTGACGATGAAGATCAGACTATGCTATTATTGTGCTTTTTACCCTTTTCATACAAGTCTTTCAGTGAGACCCTGATTAATGGCAGAGACAAACTCTCGTTCGAGGATGTGAAAGGTCATTTGTTGAGTAAAGGCAAACTCGATAATGAATTTGGTTCGGATAGCAAGACAGGCAAGCTTTCATTTCAGTAGCATCAAAGAACCGAGACAAAAGGTGTCGCTATTGTAATAAGTTAGGTCACGTCAAAGTTTATTGTTATAAACTACGAAATAAAACAGCTGCTGAGAGTAATGAGGAAGATGTAACTACTTCTAATTTGGCAGATGAAAGTGATGATGATTTCTTGTTAGTGTCAATGAGCAATAACTTTGAGCTTACATTCGAGTAGATCCTAGATTCGGGATGTTCTTTCCACATGTGTTCCAACACAGGATTGTTCTCTACATACAGTTCGATTGAAGATGGAGTTCTACGCATGAGAAATTATTCATCCAGTAAGGTAATCGGTATTGGTAATGTTAAAATTAGGATGCAAAATGGGACGATTAGGACACTCTCAGATCTCAGGTATATACCTGATTTACAAAAGAATCTCCTCTTCTTGAGTATTTTAAACTCGAAAGGTTGCATAATCAACATTGAGTCAAGCGACATTAAGGTGTCTCGTAGGGCTCTCATTTTGTTAGAAGGTAAAAGGACCGACAGTCTTTATATTCTAGAAAGTTCTACTGTGACCAGTGAAACCGAACGTCCCTCGTCCGTTACGGAGTCGAAGTCAACTTGTTTGGAGCGGAGGCAACTTGGTCATAGGAGGGAAAAAGGAATGACCATTTCCTTGCAGGTTTTGAAAAGTTATGGCACTATTTTGTGAAAATAATACCTGAGTTAGTTTTTGTTTGGCAATGCACAAGTCAAAGGCTAGAAGTATTTCAGCTTCTAAGCATAGATCTAACTTAGTTAATTCCCTGCATAGTTCAAGATAAGCCCATGGCAGGCTTTGACAAAGATGGTGTTGTGGAAATACGAGTCAAGGTGGAGATTTGTTGAGTATGCCATGTATTTCAGTCAAATTTGAAAGATAATCTTCCAGTTAAACTCTATTTATTTGTTTCAATCAAACTTTGATTAGTCTAGATTATTTTATTATTATTTGACCTACGAATTTAGCTTATAAATAGGCTCTTTTACAACCTTAGAAAAAATACCCATTAAATATTAGAACTCATAACACTTTTGGAGAATTTTGTATTTATGGTTTGAAGGCTCTTTATTTTAGGTTTAGTTTTTATCTCCATCTTTTGTACTCTTCGTTCTTTTTTCATTATAGTAAAATTATCTTTGCCCGTGGTTTTTATCCTCTTTGTAGGAGCTTTTCCATGTTAAATTTGTGTGTTCAAATTCTCAATTTCTTCTACTATTTTTACTTGTTCGTTGCTTAATCGGGTCAATCACCAATAGTTATCGAAGTGCATTTCCTTCCATTCCTTGACTAACTTAGTAACCTCGTTAATGGCTAACACTAAGAAACCAATATGAATATTGATTTATTTAATGCCTAGGATTTAAACATTGTTATGTTAGCATGGTTTTTTTTGTCAAGATCAAGGTGTCCACCGTTGGTAGTAGTGACTAATCCTCTCGTCTCGGGTGCTCTCCCAAAAAAGTAAACTAGTCATGAAATGTGTTTAATTCTCATGGGCAGAGATTGAACCCTCAACTTCATGATTAAGGGATGAGGTGAGCTATTAGAGGATGCCCAAAGACCAATCATGAGATGATTGTAATCACATACTCGTTTTACCTTATTTAATAATATAAGGCATTACCATTATTATTTTAGTTTCTTTTTCTGTGTATATAAATAAACTGAATTGTAATAAATTCCTAGGAAAATATGATTATTTTGAAAAGGTCCTTAGTCAAGTATTATTATGGGTTTGGACAACAATAATGCATTGAGACTAATGTGTAGTTTATAGACGACAGAGTTATCATTGACATAGGGATGTCAAAATCAATACATGAGTATGTGTTAGAGAGCAACATATTGGATTGACCCGTTATGAGTATGTTTCTTGGATTATTATGTAATAGTCATAATATTACTTATAGCGATAACTATGTAAATGATCCTCAAACTTGAGATTATCATTGTCCCAACATCGTGAGTCGTATATTTTGTTACAATCAAAATATCTACCATAACAGGTACTATAAAGACTGATGTTGGATATACCACAATCCGTGTAGTGGGATATGATTGATCAAGATAGAATTTATCCCTCCTACATAATAGGAGCAATATCTTAGGCCTCTTGATGGAGTGAGACTAGAAATGCATAGTCATGCTCGACTAAGTTAATATGAGATATCACACTTATTTGTTTTTTGTAGTCTGCTCAGAAAATCAAGAAATATGATATTGGATTATACAAGTGTGACTATTCCATGACTTGTGTCCAATCTAGATATTAAGGATAATAGGATATAATATATGAAAAGATTATTGTAGAAATATTATGTTGAATCATGACTTCCTTTAACTTGGGTGGCAATGATGCATTGCTAGATGCCACTCATTGCTTGTAATGTTAAAAATGTTCTAGTATTACTACCAGCGTTATAAGAGCCAACAGAGTCACACCTTATAGTTGAAATGAACAGAATCTAAATACATTTGGTATTGTATTTAGTTGTCACATAAATTAAATTAATTGTTGAATTAATTTAATTTGATA
>JABEZY010259541.1:0-12033 GCA_013467495.1 Gossypium gossypioides | reverse complement strand
CAAACACTCAAATTTCTCAAAAGCACTTCTCAAAAGCACTTCTGAAAAGCACTTCTAAAAAGCACTTCTAAAAAGCACTTCTCAAAAGTACTTCTCAAAAGCAATGAAGAACTGGCCCTAAGTGTGGGTTTGGATGGACAGTGCGGTAGCTTACTTTTTGTCTCAAGCTACAGTATCTAATCACATCATTACCGTTGTTTTTTCACTAACCGCAAGTAAATCCCCCATCCAACTCACCCTAAGTTTCTAGATGAGCTCAAACTCGAATAACTCGAACTACTTATTCTAGTTACTTCAATAACTTGAATAACTAAACTAACTTGAACTGATTAATTTAAATTTGTTTTTTTTTTAAGTCAAATTGAGTTTTGCTCGTACCGATACCTAAATTTTAAGTCGAAACGAGTTAATCGTATTCTCCAACTCGAAAAATCTTAGTCAATCAATTTGAACTCAAAACTTAGCGCAATCCGATTTAATCATAAATATTCAATATTCCAAACTCATCCAATCCAAATTAAACTTGAAAGGTTTGGAACCAATACTGAATACAACGTAAACTTCAAATAACTAAAACATATAATAATCCAAATTAAAAAATCTAAACCTCACACTCAAGTTCAAAATTATCCAAACCACAAATTAACTAAACTCAAAAACTAATCCAAACTAAAATAATTTATTTAAAAAAATTATAATTAACAAATCCCACTCGCCTAATTCGAAGGTGTAATTCACGTTATTTTCTTTAAGCCCAAAACCCAACCCTAAAAAGGGAGCCATTTAAAAACCCTAGTTAGGTTAAACCGAAACAGAGCTCGGGTCATCTCTCACCAGCCGCAACCATGGTACTCTCTCTTTCTCTGCCTAATTCTTTCTCTTCTTTGATTGGTCTCATTTGTCTTTTGAGCTTATTTTGAATCTGGTTTTAATTCTCCCTTACAAAATGTTTTAATAGAATATGTTGTTCCTGCTTATGGTTATTATTGTATGAGAACATTTGTGTAGTGGGATGTAGGACTTGGGATTTTTTCCCTTTATGTTCCCATTTTCCAGGAATCTATGCTGATTTTTTTTCGCCTATCTGCTTCTGGTTTAATATATTCCACAACTTTTAGGGTTTGCTACTTCAGTTTTTAATTTTATACGTTTAAAGGTACTTATATTCAAGAAATCACCATTGAAGGTGCAGAGTTTGTTCTATTTTGATGAATTAGTGAATGTAGCCTAGGGTTTGATGAGATTACAAAGGGTAAATTTTGGTCATGGTGGTGCTGCTTTCTTCGTGCTGTCAATGAAGTGTAATCTAGGTTTACATTTGAGGGAATGGTCGCTAAATTTATAACAATTTTCTTTTGTTTTGAGCTAGTTGTGAATCGGTATTGCAGGTGAACGTACCTAAGACGAAGAAGACTTATTGCAAGAGCAAGGAGTGCAGGAAGCACACTTTGCACAAGGTTACACAGTATAAGAAGGGTAAGGATAGTTTGGCTGCTCAAGGGAAGCGACGTTACGATCGCAAACAATCAGGTTATGGTGGTCAGACCAAACCAGTCTTCCACAAGAAGGTAAACTTTTGTGTCACTTGTCATTTATTCCTTGAATGGATGTTAGACATACTCTTGAAAAAGATCAAGAGTCTCATGCTGCATATTCCGTCCATTTTGTCAATTCGATTAGTGCTATTTTCTCAAGAGTCCAAGCCTTTGCACATATATATGACCATGTATCCGTTGAACAGGCAAAGACCACCAAGAAGATTGTGCTAAGGCTGCAATGCCAGGGTTGCAAGCATGTCTCACAGCATCCGATCAAGGTTGGTGCAGTGAGAACCCCCTTTCCTGTGTTATTTTTGTGGCTATCCATGTTGTTTCATGAGCTAACTTTTTGGTTGTTCTTTTTGGTGGCAGAGGTGCAAGCACTTTGAAATTGGTGGAGACAAGAAGGGGAAGGGAACATCTCTTTTCTAGATGTGATGATATTCATGTCAAATTTTATGTTATGGGTTTTTACTTGGAACTTAACGCAGAATGGAGTTTTGTTAAGTTTGGTATTAGTATTCTAATGTTGTTTTTAAGAGGATATTGTGTTTTTTAAGGTTAATGGCATCGGTCACACTCATCGATAGCAGTTGTCATTGGTTCTTGTTATATCAATATCTTGTTAGCTCGCATCACTTCCTTGAGATCTTGTAGGTCAACGCCCTTAACGAAGAAACTTCATCGAATCAATAGCAATGAGGCCTGTTTGAAGAGGCTCATAAACAGAACGTCTCGAAATAATACTTGGGGCAGAAGATTCAATTAACCGAGATTTATAAGCTGAAATTTCACCCCGACCGTCAATAGGCTTAGCCAAGGCATTTATAACACGACCCAAATAAGCCTCACTCACTGGTATCTGAGCAATTCTTCCTGTTGCTTTTACAGAACTTACCTCTTGTATCATCAAACCGTCACCCATTAATACAACACCAACATTATTTGATTCCAAATTTAGGGCAATGCCTATGGTACCCTCTTCAAATTCTACTAATTCAGTTGCCATTACTTCATCAAGACCATGAATACGAGCAATGCCGTCACCCACTTGAAGGACGGTACCAGTATTTACAATCTTTACTTCTCTATTATATTGCTCAATACGTTCACGGATAATATTACTAATTTCGTCGGCTCTATGAAATCAAGACCTCACAAGCTTCGTATCATTGGAATCATGTGTTTGACATGGATAAAGTATCTGTCACTTGCATGTTACATTATTCAGTTTTTAGATGGCAAGATATTTACTAGGTCAAGACACACGCTTCTCTAGTACACTTAACTCTCTCTTGGCCCTCCTTTCGATCCAATACTTTTTGGGTACTCATATTCCGATGATTCTAGTCTCTTTACTTTACTGCTCTTGCATACCTAAATCTATTTGAATTTGTGCTTTAAAGAGATTTAAAAATATATATGTGTGAATTTAGTTGGACTTGAATGTTGATTGGATTGAGTTGATGTCAAAACGAGTTGAGATGATTGTGTCCTACTTTATTTGGATCCGATCAATAGGTTTTCTAAAATTTTTACTAGATCGAATCAGTTTTAGATTTGTGATAATAGTTGTTGGCTAATTTTGAGATTTTAAATTTAAGTTCCGCTTTCCAATCTATTATATTTTAAAATTATTCCAAGTTTTAATTATTTGGATTATTTCGAATTTAAATGTTATTTGTATTGTTTGAAGTTTTATGGTAAATCAAATTGAGTTTAGTAGGGTTTTAGATTTTGATTAAATTGATATTTAGCTATCAAAATGAGGAAAATTATTATAATAGTCATTTTTATTTATTTAGGTTACATTTTAGTTTTTTATATTTTAGTCATTGAGCCATTAATTGTCGTTAACGGTGTAATGGTAAGTTAACGTGGCACGTTAAATTATCATTTCAAACAGAAATTTTAAGTTAATTTATACATCTTTTTCTCTTTTTTTTATTTTTATTTTTTAATGTAATTTTTCTATGTTCTATATTTGTTAAAATTAGTCCACGAGCAGAAATAAACAATAGAGAGAGACTTGAAGCATGGTTGATAATTGAACTTGTTGGTATCATAAAATCGAAGAAATAAAGATGGATTTAATCATTAAAAAATTAGTTGAATCAAATAAAAATGGGTTAAAAACCATCTGATTGAAGAGATGGATTTAAGTTTGTTTAAATATTTAGTTTTGTTGTTATACAATTTATAGATGAAATTATTATGTTTATTATTTTTCTTAATTTTATTTTATTTTATATCTACCAAACCGAAAATCGGTTGTCTGGATCACAGAGCAGGATCTTACAACGTCACCTTGAAGTATAGTCCAGAAAGGAGGATCCTTTGTGAGTCTCGCTCACAAAAGTAGTTTGCTAATACCTCCTCCAATTCCAAGATTCTATCCCATATTCCCCCCTTCTACGAAACCCTTACCCAGAGATCTGCAACCATGAGGGCCCTTATTTCAAGCACCAAACGCCTCATTTCTTCCGCTACCATGGCCTGCTTATCGCCTTCCGTCCACCGGAAATACAGCCTAATACCTATGGTGATCGAGCACTCTTCGCGTGGCGAGAGAGCTTACGACATATTCTCTCGTCTCCTCAAGGAAAGGATCGTCTGCATAAATGGATCCATCAACGACGACACTGCCCATGTCGTCGTTGCCCAGCTCCTCTTCCTCGAATCCGAAAACCCTTCCAAGCCCATCCATATGTACCTTAACTCTCCCGGCGGCCAAGTCACTGCAGGTACTTTGCATTTTTTTTTTCAGTTTTCAATTTCGAAAAATACCCAATTCTGCGCTGTTCTCATTTCTCAACAACCATGGTGATACTGTTTTGGTTTAATTGTAGTTTTAGTCCCTTTACTATGCTGACATTTAAATTTAAATCTTTTACTTTAATTTGCTATAATTTTGATCCTTAATGAGTTCAAATTGACAACACTATAATTGCCATTTTCTTTTAAATGGTTTCAGCTGAATATAAATTTATTAATTGTCTAATTGTAATTTCAACTTTCTACTTTAGTTTGGCATATTTTGATACTTATGTCCAAATTGATATCACAGTTGTTACTGTGAAAGTGATTGACATGAGTTTCTTTAAAAAATAGCTTTTAAGCATTCGGGCGGACTTGTAAACCTATTATTTGTTAAATATAGGTGATTGGATTTTCGCCATGAATATTTTTTATTAAACTTATTATTTGTTGAACATAGTTGATTGGATTTTCATATGGCATGACTGTGACCGAACCAAAAAAAATGTGTCATTACTTGAATGCGACTAAAGGTGTTGTTAATGTTGGCTTACTAAAAGTAGAGGACTAAATTATGTCAAAATAAACTAAAAAGATTAACTTCAAATTTCAGCAGAGGGACTTAAATCATAATTGTACCTATTCATTTTTATACAGGCCTTGCAATTTATGATACCATGCAATACATAAAGTCTCCAATCAACACAATCTGTATGGGGCAAGCTGCATCTATGGCTTCTCTCCTTTTAGCTGCAGGTGCCAAGGGTGAAAGGCGGTCCCTCCCCAATGCCACCATCATGATTCATCAGCCTTCTGGTGGATACAGTGGTCAGGCTAAAGACTTGACCATTCACACTAAGCAGATCGTTCGTGTTTGGGATGCATTGAACGCTTTGTATTCCAAGCACACGGGGCAATCAGTCGATGTGATTCAGAAGAATATGGATAGGGATTATTTCATGACCCCCGAAGAAGCTAAAGAGTTTGGGTTAATTGATGAAGTTATTGATCGAAGGCCAATTGCTCTGGTCACTGATGCTGTTGCTAATGAAACCAAAGATAACCAAGACGACAAAGACAGCAAAGACAAAGGTTCCAATTAGGATTGGAGCTGGTAAGCTCTTTCATCTGATTTCATTGTCTTAACTGTTCTTTTCCTAGCAGTTTTTCGGCTGTTGATTAATGTTATGCTTCTGGAATTGAGAGAATTTAGAGGGCTAATCGGCTACTATTTCAATCGGTACTTTTACAAGATCAGATGAGATGCATATATAAAGTTTTGCTTGCAAAGGTTTTTGTTTGAGAATCATGTGCACTTAAGTGGAAATGTATATTCATTAGATGGATGGGCTTGATATGCTTTTTGCCATGAAAAGGGGTTATCTTGGGTGAAAAAATAAGAATTCTTTCCACAGGATTAAGACATTTGTTGGTCTCGATTCTGAAAATAAATTCAATCATAAATGCTAACAAGATTCTTGTTGTTGTATTGTTGTTTTGATTTTCTTTGTTCCTATTTAGGCTCTGTACAAAAGAAATATGAAGCTTCATGATGATTCTTTTTCCTCAGGTTTCATATAGTTTTATAGCTAAAGCCTAAATGTCGGTTCTTGTGCTGTCTAGTTCTATCTGGACCTTTGGCTTGGAAATTCTTCAGACCCAAGTTTTAAACCATTATCTGCTAATTTTAGACATTCATTGAATTTCAAAAGGCTCTTCTTTTGAAAGAATTCTAAACATTTAAATTTAGAGTTGTTGATGAAAAGGTGGAGGTTCTTACTGTGGTGGTGAGAGCCTTTAAGCCTTTAGTGGCTAAACAGTGGTCGGATAATTTTGGATGTTCTTGTACTTGTTAAGGCTTTCCCCACATGGATCCCAATGTGATGGGCAAAAATCCAATTTTTATTTAAATTTAATTATAAAAATAAATATTGTGATATTAGAAATAATTTTTGATTTGAGACAATCTGAGCTTAATGGGTAATGAGGTAGAGGTCCCCAGAGCTGAGATTGGGAGGTTCATACGTGATTTTCTTTCCATTGAGTGGCCTCCCTTAAATGAAAAAAACTGCTTATAAGTCCTTTTGAAAATTATGAAATTATAAATAAATATAATGATAAAATTGTTTTTTCAGTTCCCAAAATTTATGATTTAATTTAAGCCTCTTAAAACTGGACAACTTTATTTCCTGTGATAATTTTCTAATACCACCATAAAATAATTATCCAAAAAGTAGATCATACATCTTAAAAGAGAATTACTTTTCTTCTCTCCTAAGCTTTTTCTCTGTCATCGTCAATTTTCATCCAATCAAAAATTTATTCGAGTGATAACAACCATTTAGAAATTCAACTAATCGAATAAGAAGAAAATACTGAATTGAAAACAATAAAAAAATTAAATTATTATTTAAATTTCAATTCATGAACTGTTTTTCTTTTTCCTTTTTGTCGTTCTTTATAAGGCCTTTCTTTTCCTTTCCTTTGTTCTTTCTATAATATGTACTCCTCAAAAGGCTAGCATGTAGCAGTTGGTTCAAGGTTGTAGTAAAGAAAAATGGCATTTAAGTTTTAAACGCTACGCTAATCAAGCGCCGCTTTGTTTTTACGAGCGGGCATGGGCTTCGTAAACCCATCAAGAATAGGTCTCTTGATGCCTGCAGTTGAAAGTGCTTGCAAATCAGGCTTCAAGCTCCATTTTGACGCTGCCGGCCACAGCGATGACAAACTACTACTACCAATATTGCTGCTGTTTTCCTGATGATCGTGCAAACAAGATGTGCTCGATGATTTCCTCACTTCCCCATATCCATTGACCGTGCATTCTTCTCCTAAAATCGTTGTTGCCACGTTGAACCCATCGACTGCCACGGAATTCATCCGGCTTCCTGCTTTTGATCTCAGTGCCAGCTGTTTCGCGGTTATCGCTGGAAACCCTACGTTGCCAGTGTTATCTTCCTTCAATAGGCGGGCAGTGAAGTCCGCCTCGGATTTCTGCCGTCTTCTAATAAGTTTCTCATTGGATTTATTATCAGGTTCGCCTTCTTTGCCCTCTCCTGCAGACATGATATCTACCAGGATTTCACCATTCTCATCGTAAAATCCATTAGCTACACTTCTAGACTTCCGTTTAAGCATCGAAAGAGGGTTGGAAGAGGAGGGTTTAAGGAACAGACCATCTTCCAAATAATCAGCTTCACCCTTCCTGTATAGTGCCATTTCAAAACCTTCAGGCATGGTCTTTTTTTCTGTTGGTTTAAGGCCATAGTACCCTTGCAATGAGCTCATTGCCGGGGAGACCCTTCGAGGACTCTTCAATCTCAAAGACTGGAACGAGTCGAGCCAATCGACTGGCAAATTTTTTGCTGGGGATTCATTGGCACTGCTTTGCCTGCTGAGAGTTAAACCAATCATGAGCTCAACTGAAACAACTGATTAAAACAAGGGAATACAGAGATCAGACAAGCATCTCGCAGGATTTTAAAGGTGAGAGAAATCGTTTAGCTGATGCAAAGCTCTTAAACTACTGCTGTGCTGTGAGTCATTGGCAGACTAAAACAACACGACAGACCAGAAAACCCTCTGTAACCATTGTTGAGGCTCATAGGCAAAAAGTAATGCCTTTTCCATGCCATTTCTACAGTACCACTTCTATTAGCAAAACCTTTCATTAGTCATGGATGGTACCAGTAGAACAACCCAACACCAAAGATAATGCCAAGCAATGGAATTTTTTTTTTTGTAAATCCTATGTTTCGAATTCGAATGAGCATCAACATCCAATCAACATACAGACAGTAATTTTTACATGCAAATTGCAGTTTGTTTGAGTGAGCAAATATTGTTGGATGAGGAAGCATCCCCCATCAATCCACACATGAAGGTAAAATACCTTGAAAAACTACAGAACTATTATGAACAGCAATGGTAGTTGGAGAGAAAAAGATTTAATAAATCCTTAAATGTTGTTTACACAAATAGTTAGGCAATATTACGATAATGTGTTTAATAGAAGTTCTCTAAGATGAGAATTACTAAGACGTAATAAGCAAGAATACACTTAAGACTCTTACTACATTACAACATAAGTAACAAATAACAAGTGCGCCAATAGGTTAAGTTACCGAAAACCTGAAACTGACCATTCAAGTCATAATCAAAAGAGGGCATGACTATAAAGAAAGATTTACCCACTCTTAAAACAAACCGATCTTCCCCCTCAAGTTGACAAAAACTTTCCCATTTGCAGGCTAAGTTAGGTAGGCAGAAAATACCAAAAAGACATATTATGTTGTATGCAACCATCTTAATGGAGTGAAGAGAAGTTCATAACTTAAGGGGTAATAAGCAAGAATGCACCTAATTACTTTATTATCAAAATAAACTAGCTTAAGATTCTTACTACATTACAACATAAGAAACAAGAGCATCAATAGGTTAAGTTATCCCCAAACCCCAAAATAACAATTCAAGTCATAACTCATAATCGTAAGAACACATGATTTACTGACAGTTAAAACAAACCCATAATCCCCCTTGAGTTTTTTTCGATTTCTTGACAAAACCTTTCAGAATTGCAGGCCAAAAATACGAAGAAAAAAACATATTATATTGAATGCAACCATCTTAATGCAGGGAGCAAAGAGAGTTAAAAAATTTAAGGTAAAGTTCATAAACAAGTAACAAAGAAAAAACATAATACCCTGGTGTGGTGGAATCATTTGACAAGCAAGGTGATGGTGGATGCCGCCCTGGTAAAGGGATCTGGAGTGTCTTAAGAGCAAACATTTGAAGATCTGTAACCAGTCCATTCATCCTTTTTATGTCAGCTACCTGAATTATTTCAACAACAATAATTTTGTCATTTACCAATGATGACATAAATTAGATTTAAATCCTAATAAAACACGGCCCCAAAAGAAAATTTATTTGAGAATCCTGAATTTCGAATGCAAGAAAAGAAATGAAAGGACGAACATGGTTACCTCAACGCCATACTTGATGGCGACGCCGGCGAGGGTATCGAAGCGGGAAACGGGATGTTCAATGAAACCGGCAGACGGTATCGTTGAAGAGGGTAAATTTTGAATCTTATCCTTCTCTAATAGACTATAATCATTGCAAAAATGACTGTAATGGCCATTCGTATCGCAACTGTACTGTTCAATTGTATTGATGCCATTCCGCCTCTCCCTTTCCATCAGCATTTCCCCCCGTTTTCCCTTTTTCTTTTAAAAAAAAAAGACCAAAAAAATCCCAATTTTCTTTTACCCTAATCTAATCAGTCTCCTCCCTTTGACCTCTGAATTCTTGGGTTTTCTTCGGGGGGTTGAATTCAAAATTTAAAAAATCTGGAGCATTGAAACGAAGAAACCAAATTGAATCGAAATTAATTGAAAAAAAGAAGAAGGAATATACGGTTTTTTTAAGTGAAAATGAAAATGGAAAAAAAAAACGTAGATATATGGTGTGGGGGAAATCGTGAATAAGATTAGCAGTTAAACGGAAGGGGGCATTGGTTCCAGTATTTCCGGGAAAATGGATGATGGATCCTCTACGCTGTTTTCATGAAAAGCAAAACAAAAAATATAATAAAAAATAAAAAATAAAATGAAGCAGAGAAGGTCAAATTATTTATAAACTGAAAAATAATTATAACAATAAGGTTTAATTTTTCTCTCAATCCCTATACTTTTTACATATTTGAAATTTCATCTCTTTACTTTTTAATATCAAGAATTAATTCTTCAAACACGACTTCGGTTACATTGGATTATTAGACTAAATGAGTAAATCAAATATTAAAATTATAAAGTTATTATTTTCAGTAACTTTGTTTTCTAAATGTCAAATAATTCAACTTAATGACTATCAATTGGACATCAAAATAGTAGAGGATTAAATTGATGGAATTAAAAGGAAAGAGATTAAATTCAAATATGGAGAAAAGTACAGGGACTGATAATAAATTAGACCTAGTAATAATAACAACAAATATATAATTTAAAAACAACGTGCATTTGGTACATTAGTTTTTTGTTTAGGGAACGAGTAACAGGTGGCGTTATACGTGTTACAGTAGGGATGTCCCCACCGAGACCTCGGCTCCTTTTGCCAACCCCGTTTTGTCGGTCGGCTCACTCTGCGGCTGTCTCTTTGTTTCTTTTTTTGGTCTAATTCTGGTTTTAGTCCCTCTATGTCCTTGCTCTAATTTGACCTAACTTGGTGTCCTTGTTATTTGTTGTCTTCAAACTTGTGAAATTCATGACTTAAATGTTAAACTTGAATCGATGATATTATTAATGAATTTTGGATAAGTTGTAGAGGGAGGTAGGGATGACAAGATCTGAATTCATGTTATTTAGGGACTAAAAAAGAACTCCAACTCCAATTCCGAACAAGTCTTAGCACTTTTTGTTAATTTTGAACATGCAGTATGTTAATATTCAAAGTTTTATTTTAAAAATTATATTCCAATTTTTAAAAAAATTAAATTAACAGTATTATCAATTAGATTTTGATTTTTTAAATCAGTCAAATAAAAGACTAGACTCTTGAAGTTAAAAATAAAATAATTATCATTTTTTTAATAGTTTAGGGACTATGGGGCAAATTAGACCTAAATTTGGTGTTTTACCCTTTTATTATTATTATTATTATTTCTATGTTGAAATTGATAACACTGCATGTAAACATTTATAATGTGTAGAAAACGGATTAAATTCAAATTTGCAGCATAATAGGTGGATTAAAATCAAAATTAGACCTCCGTTTTTCATTCATTTTGTACAAGACAAAATTTTATTTATTTTCTTCTCTCGTCTCATTTCACGAAAACGAAACGCCTCTCTAATCTATTTTTATATTAATCTTATTTTAGTTTTTTACAATATCTCTTCTTTTTTAGAATGATACAATGTTTAAAATTATCCATATCCCTTTCCTAACCTTTAAACTGTTAAAAAAATAAAATTTTGGAAGCTTTGAGGTATATTCTTAATTAGTAAAGGTGGAGATTTGAATCATAAAATTATAGTTTTATATTCTACCTTATGAGACCTTTACAACGGTACATCATATGCTCAAAATGGTTGAGTGATGAATGAGAAATTGATACTCAAAGTAAATCACTTGTGAATTATGTTGAGGAAAATAGAAATCTTAGTCCTACATTGATTAGATATCAAGTGTGAAATATGTTTATATATATGAACCAACTTCATAATTATTAAATGATTAAACTAATGCTCTTTTTCAAGCGTAAGAGAGGGTGCACTTGTACTACATGGGTGGCCCAAAATGTTAAGCCTTTTAAGCTTGTGGATATTTTAGCCTAATAAGTAATTTTATTTTCCAAGCTCAGTAGAGCTTATCTTTTCAAATTCTCAAATTCTGGTTGAGAATTAAAAGGACAAATATTAAATTGAGGTTAATGGCTCATTTAATTCAGAAGTTAATGGCTCCTTAATTCACAAATGTTATTAGCTCCATTAGTCAAAATTATTATAAATTGAATATTATAAAAATACTAACATAACAAATACAAATGCTTGGGAATTAAAAGGACAAATATTAAATTGAGGTTAATGGCTCATTCAATTAAGAAGTTAATGGCTCCATAATTCACAAATGTTATTAGCTCCATTAGTCTAAATTATTATAAATTGAATATTATAAAAATACTAACATAACAAATACAAATGGGCGATGGGGAAAATAAGAATCCCCCAAAATGAAA
>JABEZY010259531.1:0-16127 GCA_013467495.1 Gossypium gossypioides | reverse complement strand
GCGCGGACTTCTAACCTGCTTTGCGGATACTGACTTGGCAATTGCTAGGGAGTTGATGGAGGCTAGTGGAGTAAAACAATTGCCAGTGGTGAATCGTGGGGGAGAACCCCACAAAGGAAGGAAACGGAGAGTCATTGCTGTTCTTCATTACGAATCAATCTGGAACTGTCTCAGGTTCTTATCTATTTTCCAATCTGTTATATGATGTGTAGTAGAGGTAGAGAAAAGCAATGATTTGATATGAATGTTTGTTGTGTATACCATTGTGATGCAGAGAAGAGATAAATCACAGGAAGTCCGTGTATCAGCATAGCAATAGGAAGGATAATAATGAAGAGGAGATTATAAATTCCAATGGCTATTAATTAATGCGTCTCTTTCTCTCTCACACACTTTCTCGGCTTGCTGCCTGCAGCTACTTATATAGAATTAGAACGACTTAGAAGCAAATTGTTTATGCTGTCTTTAGAATCATAATTAGAATTGGGTCTCCAAATCTGGCACTGAGTGGGGATATTACAGAAGCTTTTGCTGTGGATCCTTTTGATGTAATTTACCGAACAAAAAATATACATACATACATATATATACGTATGTCTTTGTAATTGTACTCACAACAATGATCTTTATTTTGCCTCCACATCACTGGATAGAAACACAAAGCAAAGAAATTCCATCGTCTTCTATTATCTACGCTACTCTAAAACCTTCTTTTTTAATTAATCAATACCATCTACCACCTCCAAAAATGTCAACATAGTTCATTTAAATGCATTTAACGTGTGGTTATATAAAGCTAAAATATTGAAATATATGATAACGTACAGAAATTTGAGAAGAAAAACAGATGGAGAAGGAAGAGAGAAAGAGAGCACGATGGAGAGAGAAGAAACTGCTCAGAAATTCATTGTCAATAAGCATAACCACCCTGCAGTACTGTTGGTTGGCTAAATAGGGAAAAACTAACGTTTCTTTTACAGTTGTATTAACAGACAATACGCTCCATTTTAGTAATGACTCTACCTTGGTCTACGCATCGTTTTGGTACCAAGATCTACCTCCCTCCCTAATGCAATAAAACACTCCGTTTTATTAACAAAATTGAAACTGCCAAAAACACTTTCACGAAATTAAACAGAAAATTGAAAGTTGGTCTAAACCCTGATGTTGACTAATAGCTCGTTCCATAACAATTGCTCCCCTCTTGCAGCAGATCCTTGTCCTCAAGGATCAAAAGATGGAAATTTTCTCTGGAGCTCCTGTAGGTTCTCCCACGTTGCATCTTCTGGAAAGGTGTTCGCCCATTCTATTAATACTTTAGTGGCTGCACTATTTCCTTTCTTAACCATTCGTCGATCCAAGACTCTCACTGGTTCTTTGCTCACTGCACCGTCGGAACCAATGAAGGGTAGGTTAGATGTAACTGGGGCTCTACCAATATGTTTCTTAAGCTGCAACACATGGAATGTATGGTGAATACGTGAACTTGCTGGTAGAAGTAGTTTGTAGGCAACAACACCAATCTTAGCTTCTATTGGAAAAGGGCCAACATAGTATGCTGTCTGTAAGGCTGTAACTTGAGGTAAACTAAATCCCCGACTGTGAACTCCCTTTCAGACCTCCTTCGATCGGCCATTTGCTTCATTCTCTCTTGAGATCTTTTGAGGTGAAACTGCAGCAGTTCCCTGATGACCTCTCTGTTTCGAAGGCTTCTGTCCACAACGGCCACTGGTGAGGTTCCTGCTAGTTAAGGAAGATTGTTGAATGTTGGTCAGCATGCAGCAACAAAGCAGACAGCAAGCAGGCCATGAAGACCAAGCCATGCAGGAGCTGCTGCAACAAGCTGAACTGTTCCTATTTTGTTCATTTTGTAATATTAAGTTAATGTAATGTACTTCTTTAGTTCATTTAGAACTATGTTAGGTTTATGATTGATGTAATTTTGATGACAAATGAGCTGTTAACTCAGCTTTGTTTAAGTGTGCAAGCTTAGTTTTTCAAGTTTCAATATATTAGTGGTAGTAGGTGATGATTAGGTATCATTATTCAGATTTTGACAAGCAAATTGCTTGGTTTTATGTATTGGCATTATGCTATTGTTCAATCTAATGAATTAAATCAGTTTAGTTCATCAAAAAATACTCCCCATTTTCTTTGCTTTTCTTCTTTCTTTTGTTTCAAATTCAATTGCTTCCTCAGCAAGTATCGAGCCTTGCTGCTCAAGACACAAGCTGAGCTTGCTTGTTCCTTGTTTCCAGCACTAACAAAGATGAAGTGGAGGCTTCTGACCATAGAGTGCTTCATAAGGAGTGGTTTGAATGGATGAATGGTGAGTGGTGTTGTACCATCATTCGGCAAAAGGTAGCCACATGAACCATTCACTAGGAGTTTCTCTTGACATGCAACGTAAATATCCCTCGAGGCACCGGTTCAACACTTCAGTTTGGCTGTCGGTTTGGGGATGGTAGGCCGTAGACATATGCAACTTGGTTCCCAACTGTTTAAATAACTCTTGCCAAAAAATACTCACAAAACCTTATCTCTATCAGAGATGATCGATTTGGGAATCCCATGTAGTTTATAGATTTGTGTCATATACATTTGAGCTACATCCAAGGTTGAAAAGGGATGAGAGAGACCCAAAAAGTGACCATATTTTGTTAACCTGTCCACCACAACCATAATCACATTCTTCCCTTTCGAAGTTGGGAGTCCTTCCACGAAATCCATACTAATGGATTCCCAAGCTTGTATAGGTATAGGTAGGGGCTGTAGGAGTCCTGGTGAAGCAGATAAATCCGCCTTGCATTTTTGATAAGTAGCGCATTCCCTAACCCACCACTTCACATCGCGAGATAATCCCTTCCAATATACTAATCCAGATAACCTTCGTTTAGTCGCATGTATCCCTGAGTGTCCCCCTAGTGAACCACTGTGAAAGTATTCAAAGAGTCCTCTTCGCAAACCAACATCATTACCAACTACTGTCTTCCCTTTTCGCATGAGTACCTTACCATCCCAATGGTATTTGGAATGAGTTTGAGGATTTTGTTGGAGTTCCTACATATGCGTTGGAGCTTAAGGTCAGTTGCGCATGACTCTATGACTCGTTGCCATAATCCTGAACACTGTATACTGCTCGTACATTGTAGCAATTGGCCTTCCTGTTCATGTTCTCTTCTAGAGAGAGCATCTGCCACTTTGTTTTGGGCTCCTTTTCTATATGTTATGTAATAATCATAACCAAGCATTTTCACTACCCATTTCTGTTGGAAGGGAGTGGTTGCCTATTTATCAGCTAGGAACTTCAAACTTTGGTGGTCAGTGCGGATTTGGAACCTTCTACCCACCAGGTAAGAGTGTCATTTCTTGACCGCTAGCAAAACCGCTAACATCTTCTTGTCGTAGATTGAAAGAGCTTGATATCTTACTCCCAACCCTTTGTTGAAAAAGGCCAGAGGTAAGACCTTGTTGCAACAAAACTGCCCCTACGCCTTGGCTACTAGCATTTG
Source organism: Gossypium gossypioides (assembly GCA_013467495.1). Classification (NCBI taxonomy): domain Eukaryota; kingdom Viridiplantae; phylum Streptophyta; class Magnoliopsida; order Malvales; family Malvaceae; genus Gossypium; species Gossypium gossypioides. Next base: position 12,615 of record JABEZY010259531.1, on the reverse strand, counting down.
TATCTACGCAGAATTCTTCCTTAAAATTTGGTAATGACAACACAGGGTTTTGGCAAATAGCTTTCTTAAGCATCTCAAAAGTTGAGTTGGCAGATTCAGTCCAAACCCAAGGGGAACCCTTCTTTAGCAAGTTTGTTAAAGGCCTAGCTAAAATACCATAATGCTTTATAAAACATCTATAGTACCCTGATAGTCTCAGGAAGCCTCTTAGTTCCCTTACCGATTTTGGAGTTGGCCAGCTCAAAACTCCTTCCACTTTCGAAGAATCCATAGTGACAGTTCCAGCCGAGATAATATGCCCTAGGTACTCAATTTGGTGAGTGCCAAAAATACATTTACTCTGCTTAGCGGACAGCTGGTTGTCTCGAAGTGGTTGAAGTACTTCTCGAAGATGATCCAAATGAGCAGACCAAAAATTAGAGTAAATGAGGATATCATCAAAGAACACTAGCATTGGTTTCCTCAATAACCCTTTAAAAATGGAATTCATCACTGCTTGGAAACTTGAAGGGGCGTTGGTTAAGCCGAATGGCATAACCATAAATTCATAATGCCTTCCATCACTAGCATTGGTTTCCTCAATAACCCTTTAAAAATGGAATTCATCAGTGCATGGAAACTTGAAAGGGCCTTAGTTAAGCCGAATGGCATAACCAGAAATTCATAATGCCCTTCATGTGTTTGAAAGGTCATCTTGAAAATGTCAGCATCCCACATTCTGATTTGGTGATACCCGGACCTCAAGTCCAATTTGGAAAAAACACACGCTTGTCCAAGTTCATCCAATAGTTTTTCGATCACAGGAATGGGAAACCGATCCTTAATTGTGAGTTGGTTTAGCTGCCTGTAGTTTACACATAGTCTCCAACTCCCATCTTTTTTTCTTGACCATGACAATGGGAGATGCAAAGAGGCTATTGCTGTCTCTAATGACTCCGACTTGTAGCAATTCTTGGATAAGTCTCTCAATTTCAGTTTTTTGGAATTAAGGGTACCTGTAAGGCCGAACATTCACTACTTTGGTCTCATCATGCAGGGGAATTCTGTGGTCATGCAATCTTTTAGGAGGTAACCCTTCTGGTACCCGAAACACATCTTGGAAATCTAGCAAAAACTGTTGGAGATCCCCATTCATCGGTACTAGTAGAAATTTAAGTGAAGTTTCTTATCAGAAGTGCATACCATTGGGAAAAGACCTGAGTTCACCTTGGTTAAACATTTTGCTAACTATTGCCTTATTATGAGCTGCAGACCCCCTGGGGAGATACCTTGCAAAATGCAAGTTTGTTGTTGGTGTTCAAACTGCATTGTTAATGAGCCACAATTCCATATAATAGACCCTAATGACAACAACCATTGTACCCCTAAGACTACATCACAACCCTTAACAGATAGTACCAAAAAGTCCGTCACAAACTCGTGTCTTTAAGCTTCCCAACTTACTACCCTGCATAGGCCTTTGGTTGTTAAACTGCCTCCATCAACTATTATAATTTTTAGTTGACAAGATTGTTCCACAGGTAAATTTATCCACTTGACTAGCTTTGAATCCACGAAATTATGAGTACTACCAAAGTCTACAAGAATGATTACCTCAATGGAACCCATTCTAGCTGCCAACCTCATTGTATTATGACCTTGGAAACTTTGAAGTGCGTGTAGAGAGAGCACAGGTGTGGCATTGTCCAACTCTTGTTCCACCACTTCCAACTGTTCTAGACAGTCCAAAAACTCCTTTATTACTTGAAAATTTTGCTCTACCAAACAGTCGGATTGAGGTTCCACTACCAGCTGATAGAGTTGTGATTTAGTACATTTGTGTCCTAGGGTATACTTAGAGGCACACCAAAAACACAACCCTTTCTTCCTCTTGTCCTTAATTTTTGACTGAGTTAATAATTTGGTTGGGGGGTTTTTGGCTACTAGGAACTGAAACAGGACCGGTGCTAGTGGGATGTGCGGGGTACATTGATATTGGAGAGATCATTCTGGGGTTGGGTAGTAGGGGTTTTGAGTACCCGACATGATTTCTCATTGTTATGATTTTCCTTGGGACAATGGTTACTGTTCCCTCAACTTCTCTAGCAGTCGAAAATGCCTCTATTAAGGTTTGAGGTTTAAATAACCTTAGAAATTGCCTTACTTCTATCTTTAAGTTGTTGATGAAGATACTTAAAGTATCGCTATCTGGAAGGTGTAGTTGATTTAATATGCTCACAAAATTGTCATGGTAAGCGTCAACAGTACCAGTTTGTTTAAGGGCTACTAACTGAGTCATAGGATCCAAATAGGTGGTAGAAACAAACCTTTGTTTAATCCCTCTGGCATAAGTGTCCCATGAAAGCTGATGTAACCCTCCATTTCTTTGGCAGAAAAATGATGCCAATCTAAGGCCTTTCCTTCAAGGTGGAGCATCACTGTCTTAACCTTGGCATGCTTAGGCAGATCTTCAGCCTCGAAGAACTGTTCCAACTTGAACCACCATCCCCGAAAATCTTCCCCATCAAACCGAGGGCAGTCAAACTTAAGTACCTTTCCAGATGATTCCACTGCACATGATCTAGAAAATAGTCTTGCCTGTCCACTATCCTGTATAGGTGATAGAATCAGAGTTTTACTAGGTGGAAGCTCACCTAATGATGATTGACCCACGTACTGCTCAAACAGAGTTTTCAAGTCAGCCTGAAGTTTCGTTTTTATCTTTTCATGGAAACCTTCAAGACGAGACTCAATTCAACCCTCTATTTGATTCAACTCAGCTTGAAGTTGGGAGAATCCCTTCTACATCGTTTCCATATCCTTCTACATTCTGGTTGTCACTTCGTCACCGGTTATGAAGATCGATGTGGTTCTGATACCTTTGATAACATATAGAAATTTGAGAAGAAAAACAAACGAAGGAAGAGAGAAAGAGAGCACGATAGAGAGAGAAGAAACAGTTTAAAAATTCATTGTCAATAAGCATAACCACCCTGCAGTACTGTCGGTTGGCTAAATAGGAAAGAACTAATGTTTCATTTACAGCTGTATTAACAGACAATACGCTCCATTTTAGTAATGGCTCTACCCTGGTCTACGCATCGTTTTGGTACCAAGATCTACCTCCTTCCCCAATGCAATAAAACACTCTGTTTTATTAAAAAAATTGAAACTGCCAAAAACACTTTAACGAAATTGAACAGAAAATTAAAAGTTGGTCTAAACCCTGATGTTGACCAATGGCTCCATAACAATATATTCATATTGTAGTCTCATATAGCATTTTTGCGCGTAATTTAAATTTGACAATCAAACTTCCAAGGTCTCAATTTTTGTCAAATCTCATTGATGGGTTATTATTATTATTATTTACATTTATGATGTGTATAGTTTAGGTACATTGAATCAAATACAAAATCTTTAAATAAATTCTTTATATAAAGCCAAATTTGTCCTTCTAAATTATTCTTGATATTTTTTATATGTTTGTTATTTTTTTATTGAATAAATATCCAAATTTATTGTTAAAATAAATTACAATAAAATTTCAAAGAATGTTATGAAACAATATTTAATTTATCTGGGTCACATAAAACCTTAAAAAAATATTATTTATTTGAAGAGAATAAAAACATGATAAAGACAATAATTACGATTAAATTGACAGTATTATTATGATATGACAATTAGATAATAAATTATGTTAATATTATGAGATTAGATAGGATAGGATAACTAAATGTTTGCTATAATTTCACATCTCACCAAAAGATTGACCTAAAAAAAATCCAAGACAACCAAAATATATAATTTTAAAATCTACGCTAGCATGCCTTATCAACCATTTAACAACTAGTGTCATAGGTTAAAACTTTAGTATCGCAATCCGTGCGGTTTTAAGTAATTTTTGGGTTCAAATCCGCTTCAGTCAAACTAACTCTCGCAAAATGAGAATTCACAATAGAACTTCTCCAAGACACCGAAAATAAAGCGGAAGCAACTCAAACACAAAAAAGCAACGAGAGAACAAAAAAACCACAAGAAAGCAACGTCTACAAGGCGTTTGAGTAAATGCTCTCAAAGTATATTCACTAACTTCGAATAGAATACAATGGGATGTAATGGGATGATTACAAATGAGGGGGGATGCCTCTATTTATAGTTAAACTCACTCAGATCTAACGGTACAACTTACTCAACTTACTCACTCAGATATACAATTGAGATTCTTTAGGGATTTACTCAATCATCTAAGATTAAAAAATTCAAATCTTATAAGATTACAAATCTTCTAAGTTTAGTTTCCATTTTTACCATGGTAGTCCTAATTTTCCTTAAGTGCTTTACTTGGCCACCAAAGCTTCAAGTGTATGGGTTTCTTCACATGTTCCAAGAATCGGGTCAGTTCAAGTGGATCAAATAAGTCTCGTTTCATCAATTGACCTTCATAGGAGGTTCTATGTATATTCGTCATAGACTTTGATCCACGGTCTGTGACATTCTCTTTCACCCATTCTCGCAACGCCCTCATCGCGTCATTGGAATGCCACTATTTTGACTTGTCTTCAAACTGTCTCGATGCCTTGGCTGATTCCCAACTAGTCTCTCTGTCTAGTAGTTCTGCCCCTTGGAACCTTTGCCTTGGTTTTTTTCGTTGCCTAACTCGAACTATTTCTCTCCTAGGTACATCTCATTCATATGAGTCCACCGCTTACTTGCTCACATTATAACTTGCCTCAATCAAGATCCCATTGATCCTCACAAATAGGCTTCAGTGTGCTCACATTGAACATTAGGTTAACCTTGAGTTTTCTCTCCAAATTCGATTTGTAAACCCCTCGACTTACCCGCTTATGAACTCTGAAAGGACCCCTGTGTCTTTGCTAAGCCAACGGTAAGTCATAATGTAAAACACTAGATAAATGTTTGAGATGTACATCACGTGCAACATTTCCTCAATCTGACTACCCAATTTGTATCACTACTTTTCCCCCTAAGTCTAATGCACAACCCACCTCTCTCATAGGCGGTAGCCCCACTGATAACTCAACAGGTTCTACACCAGTTTGTCCCACCTCTAGCATTTCCAATGGGGTCTTTTTAGCACTCCAATCTATCAAGTCAATGTTCTTTCCACAATGAACATCCTCGATTAGCTGGATTTTTGTCAATACCTTGGTTTCACCTTTCTCATCACGACTCACTGGCACCATGCATTTTCGTTGACGAGTATCCAAGATACATATGCAATCGGTAAAAGGAACTAAAAAAGCATTAATCCGATCAAGGAAATTTAATCCAAGAATAAAGTCGTAATAATTTAAATAAATTACCTCAAAGTCTTTTTTACCTTTCCACTTCCCAATTTATAGCTTCACTCCTTATGATACTCCCACAATTGGGACCTCTTTAGAATTAACCGTCTTGATCCTCTTAATTGATTTGCTAATTGAGAGACCAAGTTTACCCACAACTTTCTCTAATATGAACAAGTCTGATACCCTTGTATCAACAAGAGCATTCTTTCTTTGACTTGCGATGTTGATATCCACAAACATCAACCCTTTCTGGTTGTGGTCCTTCTTTGCTTTAGTAGAATTGAGTATCATTGATCCAAGCTTCAATAGTCTATTCTCATTAGGCTTCAATTCATCTTCTTTAGCGATTACGTACATCATGGATCTTTGTGGGTAGTCCGCACCCTATGCGACCCATTACATAAGAAGCACTGTATTAGTTTCTTTTCATTCTCCTCGTACCTCGGATAGTTGTTGGGTTTCCACTTCCCATTAGGTGGTTTCCCATTGCCATCGTTACCATTTTTAACCAGTCATTCTTTACCTCCCCCATCATTACCCTTCTCCTTAGGCTTAGAAGACTCGAACTAGTCTTTCCTCAAAACAAGCTCAATTAAGGACTTCGCTATGATCATGGCTTTGGTAAGTTCTTTAACTCCTCGATATTGCAACTCTTAATTCACCCATGGCTTTAGCCCATCCATAAAGGAAAAAAATGTCTCATTCTCACCCAAATCATAAATTTGGAGCATGAGTTCACTAAACTCCTGTACATACTCACTAATCGTGCCTTATTGTGTAAGCCAACACAACTTAGTCCAAGCTTCATTCTTTGTATATTTTGGGTAAAACCACCCATTGAATTCTTTTTAGAACTCCTCTCAAGTTCCACTTGTAGTTCCACCACGTTTCTCAATTGTGGACTTACAACGCCACCATAAAAGAGCAACATTAGTGAAATACATGGTAGCACTATTTACCTTAGTAGCATCATCCACGATGCTTCTGAAACGGAAGTATTGCTCCATTCCCTATAAGAAGTTGTCCACATCTCTCGCAGATCTTGTCCCCGTATACTCTTCTAGCTTAGGGATATCCATCTTATGCTTGAATGCTACAGCCAACATCCCGTTACCCAAAGCAACTTTACAGATAACGAGCTCCCTATTGAGCTTATCAATTTGTTCCTTCTAAGCCATAATCATAGCCTCAAGAGCATCATCCCTCACTATCAGCTTATCCACGGTGGAATTGAACACCCTTTACATCGCTTCCACATTGGAATTGAGAGACTTCAGCACAAATTCCCTAAGTTACTCTTCCATCGAGTCCAACTCTGCAGTGTGTCCCTCGACTACCTCAATTATCTCCCTCACATTTCCTATGAATTCCTTGAGATTGACCAGTCGACCTTCCAAAGTCGATAGCATGTCCCTCGATCAGCTAACTTTCTTGGCCCTCCCATGGGTCTCCATTGGTGCAATCTGATCTTCTAATCCTTTTGTCATCTCAACCAGTGCCTTCGAACCTTAGCTTGGATACTAACTGTCATAGGGCTAAAACTTTAGTCTCGCAATCTGTGTGACATTAGCCTATTTCTTGGTTTGAAATTTGCCTAAGCAGCCTGACTCTCGCAAAGTGAGAATTCACAATAGAAATTCTCCAAGGTATCAAAAATAAAACAGAAGCAACTTAAAGACAAAGAAGCAACGAAAGAACATGAAAGCCACAAGAAAGCAATGCCTACAAAATGTTCAAGTAATTGCTCTCAAAGTATATTCACTAACTTTGAATGGAATATAATGGGATGAAACGAGATGTAATTGGATTATTACAAATGAGGGAGAATGACTCTATTTATAGTTGAGTTTCCCTAGATCCAACAGTACAGTTTACTTTAGATTGATGGTTGAGATAAAAACCTATCTACAATTGAGATTATTTAGGGATTTACTCAATCCTCTAAGATTACAAAATCAAATCTTATAAGATTACAAATATTCTAAGATTAGTTTCTATTTTTACCATGATAGCCATAATTTTCTTTAAGTGCTTCACTTGGCCACCAAAGCTTCAAGTAGATGAGATTCTTCGCATATTCCACGAATCAAGTTAGTTCAAGTGCGTCGAATGAGCCCCATTTTATCAATTAACCTCTATGAGACGTTTTGTGTGCATTTATCACGGACTTTGATCCGCGACCCGTGACATTAACATTAGTTTAATTATCTATTTTACTATTTTGCTTTAAGTTTAAAAGTAAAAGAATTAAATTATTCCTACAACTTTTAAGTATTTAGAGGAATTAATTTACATGGTTTTATTACTTGATAAATATTACAAAAAATTATTTTATTTTCCGTCTACGATGCGAACGAAAAAAAATTGGTGGCAAAAAAAAATGTTATTTTTAACAAAAAAAATGTTGTACACTTAGGAAAAAATGTAATATACATATTTAAAATTTGCTTAAACTTTACTATTAGTCCCTATTCTTCGCAAAAATAGTAAATTTAGTTTCTCTGCTTTAATTTGATCAATTTTAGCTCCTGTATTTTTTGAATTGGTCAATTTTAATCCCTATACTTTTCAAATTTTGAAATTTTATTCCTAACCCAAATAGTAGCATTTCAATTCATTTTGTTAAATATAATTTCTAATCATGTTCTATGTGTATAATTGTAGATTTAGTCTATATTCTCCAATTGGACCATTCTATGTCCCTATATTATCCGCATTTTGAAATTTCAATCTTGACACAAATGACTTTTGTTATCATTTTAACTGAATTTTTAGTGAGCAATATGTAAAAATAACAAAATGACATGGCATTACACATATGATAACATGTTTTTCGTATGAGATTTTGGAAATAGTAGAACTTAATGAATTTAATAGTTATCGTTTGGTGAGAACTGAAATTTTAGAATTCAGAAAATATAAGGACTAAAAATAACTAAATTAAAATAGATGGACTAAATCTATAAATTTTGTAAAATATAAAGACGAATAGCAGAACTTAACTTAAAATTTTAAATGGGTGGTAGTTTTTTTTATGGGAATAGTAGTATTTATACGAGGGTGTGTTGTTTTTAGAAAACAGTAGGCTTTTTAGAATGTAATTTTGTTAAATAAATGTTTTTCAAAAGTTATATAAAAATGTTAGTAGATATCTAAATCCGGCTAAATTAGGCCTAAAGGTTGTTTTTTTAATTAATTAAGCCTTTAGATCTGTTTTAAAATTAATTAGGGAAATAAGCCGATTTTAGGAGAGAGAAATGAAAAGCGCGTCCAGTTGGGCGAGTTTTCTACACAAGTGTCAAGAAAGCGTGCCTAGCTGGACGCGCTTTCCCTTAACGATAAAAAAAACAACGACTTTTGAACGTTGTCGCACCAACGGTAAAAAAAATAAAATTCCAACGGTAATTTTTTTACCCTATAAATGCCCCCCAAATTTCATTTTTTTCATTCACATCCTTCTCTCAAACTCTCTCAAACCCTCTCAGCTCTCTCAACTATGTCGTTTTGATTGTGTTCAATATTTTCATTTAAACATAATGTTTTTATTAATTGTCTCGTATTGTATTTGTTCCAAATTGATTTTTCATAAATGACCGCCTCTCTAATCTGCTTGAACAACAAACATATTTTCGCAGCACAAGTAGTAATGGTAAGACGAAAATTTAAAATTCATTAATTTCAATAATGTTAAATTTAAATTTTTTTGTTTGAACTTTTTTTATTGTGTAAATAGACAGACGATCATGTTCTAGATGGCTTCATTCATAATATGGGAAAGCCTGCGATCCCTGAAATTTGTGGCCACTGGCAAGCGACTGGATTCTTACATGCGTCTCGCATGTTTGGGGGCTGCAAACTCGATTTGGAACAAATCAACACATTGGTGGAAAGATGGAGGCCCGGAATACACATTTTTCACCTCCCATGTGGCAAGTGTATAATCACACTCGAGGACGTAGCGTTACAACTCGGTCCGCCAGTGGATGGCCCAGTCATTATGGGATCAATGATCATTACAGGTAAAGTGAACCTCTACACAGTACTATTGGGGAAGGTCCCAGACAAGTTCGAAGGTGGTTAGTTATTGATCAACTGGTTGAAAAATAATTTCGACGAGCTCCCTAAAGACTGAATGGAGGAGGTCATAGAGCAATACGCCCAAGCATACATTATAAGGTTAACTGGGGGCATTTTAATGCCCAACGAATCTTGAAATTTGGTGCACGTAAGGTGGCTACTACATCTAGTAGACTTTGATAAGTGCGGAAAATTAAGTTGGGGATCTACCGTATTGTCGATGTTATACCAGGAAATGTGTCGGGTCATGTTACCGAGTGCAGCGTCGATTAGTGGTTACCTGCTCCTGCTACAATAGTGGGCCTAGTGGCAACTATTATTTCTACGTCCCAAGGTGACTGACTTATACATGTTCCCGTTGGTGATGAGGCAGACTTTATTTATTAACAAATACGTAGTTTGTATAGTAAATTTTTTTATTATACATTTCGACTAACATATCGCTTGTACAGGTGGAACCATGAGCTGAGCTACGTGGAATTGCTCGATGAGCTAGAACATTTGAGGTCATTGTCAGATTAACGCTTGGAACCCAAGGCTAGTTACTTATTCTATCGAACCTATATTAATTACGTAATGATTCATAAGATTCATACATAACGATAATAACAATCTTGTTTTTCAATTTGAATGAATATCGTACGCCGATACTGATGTCATATATTGCATCTCGTTAGAAGTGTTGGACAATCGACAAATATAGGACGCCAAGGTGCCGTTGGTAGTGTACGCGATAGTGGAAATGCACGAATTAAACCGGGTGTTGTGGCAGTTCGGGTGGAGGCAATGAATTTCGCCGCCACTGCAAGACCTGAAGGAGCTGCACAATGTGGACATGCGAGGGAAAAATAACAACGATTGGGCAGCGCGGCACAAGAAGCACATCGAAGCATGGAATCATAGGATGCAATTCTTACCTGGTTGTGAACCATTTTTCTTAGCGGACACGACGGCAGTTGATGATTACTTGGCATGGTTCAGAACCATTGGCAAGCCGTATCTGCTACCACTGAAGGCGAAGAGTAGGCAAATTTGGGCGAAGAGGTAATGTTGATCACCATAGCAGCGTAAAAGAGGACGTAGTCGCACAACGGGTCCGTCATTCGCTCCGGCAGAAGATGTGTCACTTGTGGCTACGCAATATCTGAGTCAGTTCGCTCCACTTATTCCCGTTAATTCAGTAACCCTATGTTTTTTTCACAAGCACTATTGTATTACTGACCACTACTGTACATGGCCGATTCTTCTATTCTCGGCGATATATATTTTGGGACACCAACATATCCTGTATACTATACCCCATGTGTATGTCAATACCGAACACCATGTCGAGACAGACACCAATGTATGCACCGCTATCGATGACAATACCGATGTAGACGCCTATGCAGCAGTTGATAACAATGTCGATGCTCGGTACCTTTCTGAAATACCCAGGATTAAGGGCACCTTATGGTTACATGCTTATAGTGACCCAAACACCGCGTGCATTACTATTTTACGAAGGTGGCTCATCGTCACAATGACCAGATGCGGGAGTGGCAGATACATGATGGCAGGCGAGGACGACGTAAGAATCGACCACGGAGGAAGTTGATAACGCTGTTGATCCCAAAAAATAATTGCTTAGGGGGTCGTGCTAGGTACATATTCAGGCGATGATGACGACAAGGAGAAAGTCAACAGGCCCACACCTCTAAATACACCTTAGGTTGTACGACCAGTTGTACACAAAAATCCTCTGATTGCACGCCGTCCCCTGTCAAAAGGAGTAGGTCATCAATTCTCTTGTAACCCATGTGTCCACCAGAATATTCAACGGGTTGATGACCGGTGTACGTTGATGATCCTCCGGTATAACTGCTTCTGTGCCATAACATTGACTCAGTGTTGAAGTAGAAATCGCATGCACTAATTGAATGTTAAGCCCAAGTGTCTAGATTTGGGTTATGGTGATACTCCGACTAGTACTAACCCCCGAAGTTTAGATCGATGTAGGAGACTAATGAGTGTCTGCTCATAGATGTTTCGAGAACATCGTATTAGTCGCTTTGAAAGAGGCCAAAAAACCCATTGCACAATTGTGTAGTAGGAATTTCTACTTCAGCTTCGGTGCTCGTATTCACCGCGACGGTGGTTAAAGATGGGTCATATCCATCAGCATCAGCAAACTCAACATATAAATCAATAACAATATTTTTGTTTGAGATGTGCGATGATATGACTGTCTCAAGATGCGTCTCGCTAATCACATCGAATAGCTCATACTTATAGGGGTCAATGGATACAAGAAATCTACATTGCAACCTCTTAATTCTTCCCTGGGTCATCCTCCGACTTTCCTCCTGATTCTAGTCCGTAGCTCACGCATTTGAATGATACTATTGAACACAAATTCCACGGAATTCACTCCTACAAACACTACCCTGAACTCTGTGTTACAGATTTGACTGTCATAGCATATAGCAGATTTCACTCGTTGACTCGTTTCAATATCGGTTACGATTTAGATGAATAAACGCAAAAAATGAGTAGAGAGTTGTCCAATGGAGTACACACAACTCTCACCCGTGATGCAAGGTTTTTCTCATTGATATTAACTTGATGTGTCTATGTTATGAAAATTATGCCCCTTTTATAAGAGAATTATATAAGGAGAAAGAATATGTACCACAAATTTCGTTTACGAATGCACACATTCGTTGTATATTATATGGTACAAATAATTTTCATCACACATTCAGAAGTCATATAATTTCATCGAGATTCTGCGTTTCATAATGTGCTCAACGGGCATTTGAAAAAGGTACTTTCACCCTAAAATTTGTTAGAGAAAGCCCCCTACTGAGCAAGCTTTCTCTAAAAAAATTCCTATTCCTTGGGGACAAAAACCTGACGCTTCGAATAATTTAGACACTTTAAACACGTTTAGAATATGTTCTAATGCTCTTTCAAGGTTCTTCTTTGTAAACAGACCCTTCCCTGCTATTATAAAATGACTCACACACACACCAAGCTTCATCATCCCTCAGTCATATAATTTCTCTCTAATCCTCTCTATTTCTCCAGTATAAACTGTCGAAACCATTTTTTTATTTTTTTAAAAAAAATTTAGTTGTCGACTTTAAAAAAATGAAAATTGGGAGTCGCCACCAATCTTTTACTGAGGTGTGATTGGATCACCTAAAAAAATAGTTTTGGTCTACGCGTTTTAGAAAAATGGATCCGGGAGTCGGTTACG
>JABEZY010259456.1:0-10833 GCA_013467495.1 Gossypium gossypioides | reverse complement strand
ATGTTATTATATCTTTTTTAAATTTTAAGCAAAATGCTACAATTTAAAAAATATTTTAATTAATCAACACTGGTATAAAATAAGGTACAGTAGCATATATGAAAATATTGAGTACTTGATTAATTCATCGAGTTCCAAAATGTTTTCTTTTTTAGTTATATTTAAAGTACGTCTCGTTTTTATAATTAAGTTTGAAATATGATTTTCTTGCCATTTTAATTAGAACCTATTTGCAATTTTTAGTGATTGTGTATAATTATATTAATGAGAAGTTTAAATATATCAATTTTAAACCTATAATTCTCTTTACTTTTATTAACACATTAAACAACACATCAATCGATAATAATAATTAAATTTGCTTTATATATGAAAGGCTTAAATATAACATTGGTACCTGAATTTGTCCACTTCTCCTAAATTGGTACCCGAACTCTTTTTCCTTCAATTAAATTGGTACCTGCCTCTAATGTTGTTAGTTTTTTTGATGACGTGGTAGCACTGGCCAATCGCGCATTGCCACGTGGTGTCCTATTTAGCAACTGACGGGACCTTTTTAAAATCTCATTAATTAAATTTGCCTTTAAAAAATCCCTTAAAAAAATTTTCCATTTAATTTCTTTCCTTTCTCCAGATTTCTTAACATTCAAACATTTCCATAAACTTCTTCCTTTTCCATCTGTTCATCCTTTTCATTAACATTCTCTTAGGGTTTATCTTTATAAAACACATATTTCCATAGCTAGAGTCGAAGAACCGAAGAAGGGAAAATGTCTTCATCAACTAATAGAAAATTTAAAATAAGAAGCGTTTTGTATTGCCATTGTGGGTTAAGGGTTCTAGTTTGCAACGCGAATACTCCACGGAACAAAGGGAGAAAATTCTTTGGGTGTGCAAACTTCAAGGAGGTAAAAGTTTGAATTTTAATTCTAGGTTGAAGGAAAATTCTTTAGGTTGTGTATTATCATTGTTGGGTGTGTGAAAAACAAAAGGTTTTGTGATTTTAGTTGAAGATTTTGTGCATTTTATGGTTTTAACGACATGTTTTGGAAATGGATTTGAAATATTTTGCTTCGAAATTGGAAATATATAAATTTTACCTTAATTACAAATATATATTCTATTTTTTTGTTGTATGAGCGACGATCAGGGATTGTGATTTTTTTCGGTGGGTTGAAGGTAACAGTGACAACACGAATTCAACTATAGAAGAACAACAATGCAAAATTGATGAAATAATACTTCAAAATAAGATGTTATTAATAGAGAATAAGAGATTAAGAGTTGAGAAAAATGAGCTCAATATTGACGAAATGCAAAGAATGTGTTTGAAGGTAACTTGTTTGAAAGAGAAGATCATATTCTACAAGACTAAAATGTCAAGGAGTAACAAAGTAATATTTTCTTATAAGATGTTATTAGTTGTATCATGGATGGTGATTTTGGGTTATCTTGCTTATGGATGGTGATTTTTGTCTATGTATTTGTTGCATTAGTTTTTAAGAATGAATGAATTGAATGAAAAATCTTTATACTTTGCTATAAAAGAATCATTATATACAATTTAAGGTCCATAGAGAAAATATGTTTGAATGATAGTATCATCACGCAAGGGATCCTTGGAAAGAATTCAAGTACCTTCTTATATTATGTACGAAAATGGTTAAATAAAATTGATAGAAATGATTGAACTGATAATAATATTAACAAAATAGTATGTACCATCAAATTATCAATAGTATGTTGAAAAAAGATTGTACCATCAAATTATATATAGTATGTTAACAAACTTAACCAAATTAGGAGGTATAAACAACAAAATAGAGTGTGTGGCTCATCCAACCTAACAAAAACAGTTTCACACATCAACAAAACATGTTTCTTAAGGTCGTAAACCATCTAATTATCCAAATTGGACCTCAATATCAAATTTCTTGACTCAATATCTCCATGGTTTAGGATTTTGCTTGGGTGGATCTTTGGACTTAGATTTTTTTGTGTTCCTACTTTCTTGAGTGCCACTTGCAGTTTGAATGTTGTTGTTTCCCTTCCTTTTATTGGTGCACTTGGTTGTGCAGTTACTAAGGTTTTCCCTCGTATACCAGGCTGTAATGGCACATAATAAAAAAATGTCCCCAAAATACAATAAACATAAACAACAATTGGCAGAGAATAGGACAATTGGTAACTTACATTCAAAATTTGCATCCTTGACCTCTCATCTATGTATAACCTAATCCCTTGCACAACTTGTTTTCCCTTGCTACGATGTCTTGTAAGTATTTGTTGTGTTGAAGGGGTTTGCATGGTGGAAGGAGTTGGTTGTGTTGAATGAGGTGGTGGTTGCTACAGTAGATATTGTAACATTAGTCTAATGCTATGGAACAATAGTTAATAAAAGACTTCAAAAAGTTTACCACACAAGATGTAGTTCTAGCATGATTGGTGGCTGAACGAGATGTTGGTCTTACTATAGATAAGGGTGATGTTGCTGGAGCTGGGTAGATGCTTCTGATGTAGTTGTTTAAGTAGGAGTTGGTGGAGCAAGAGTTGGTGGAGTTGTAGTCTACAAAATTCACATGTTGGAGTTAGATTAGGAGTTATCAAATTAATCAACAATTATAATGCATTATTTTTAAGAAACTAAACACTTACAGTAGATGAAGTTTGATAGCTTCTAGTGTTATGTCCAACCACGAAACATTTTTGACACTTTATCTTTCTCCCTCTTCTAAATATTTTACTCCCACTCTTCTCTCCCTCTTCCTCTTACTTTGTTCTTTTTGGGTCTTCCAGGCATTTTCCTTTAGATTGGGGGGTTCAATTGGTCCCATATCGATTTTATACCAATATTTTTCACTAGGGACAACAGGAAATACAAAGCAATACAACTTTTCAAACTTTTTTTTAAACCCTATATACACATAATTAGAAATATCAACTTTCTTCCACAAAATTGTTGCAACAACATGTGGACTTGGGATGCCAGTGAGGTCCCATCTCCTATAACTATATGACCACTCTGTTAAGTTGAAAACTAGAACATCACCAAATTTTTCCACTTCAAACCTTTTTGCTCCATTCCATTTAACATGACTATGTACTCAATTAGACACTCTTGTGTAACTTGGCACATATTTTAGGATAGAATGCATCATTCCAATTTTTAAAATTGGACAAATTGTTTACAATCCTCTCTATTACATATTGCCTAATTTCTTCTAACATGGAAATGATAGTCATTTCCCTAGCTCTTACAATTATTGAATTAAAAGAATCAACAAAATTGTTGTCAGTTGCATCACATATAGACCTACCAGAAAAAAATGCCTTTGACCATTGCTCAAGATCAGTCTTGAGTAAACTTACCTTAAAACTATGTGAGTAGACTTACCTTGGAACTATGTTTAATATGGTCAATCTTATTGATGTTATTTTCAAAGTTAGTAGTTATGTATAATTTGCATGCTGCCCAAAATGCTTGTTGTAGGTCTCCTCTTGGATTTTCTTTCCTCCTTTTGGCATATAAATGCCTTGCACAGACTTTGTGCTCCACCTTTGGCAATAACTCAGTTATCTCCATTAATCCTTAAATACAAATCAAATAAATGGTATTAGATGGATTGTTTAATAAATTAAGCATACTAAGATAGAATTAGTTCAGTAAGGTCTCAAACATACCATTTGTTTATCAATCATAAAAGTGAATCCAACACCATAACCAATTTGTGAATTTGAAATAAGATTTTTAAGAAACCAACACCATGTTTTTTTTCTTTCATTCTCCACAATAGCCCATGAAATAGGGTAGATTTGGTCATTGCCATCTCTGTCGAAAGTAAACAAAATTTCCCCATTGAATTTTCCTTTTAAAATTCCATCCAAAAATAATAATAAAAGGTTTAAAACACTCATTAAACCCTTTCCTCAATGCATTAAACCCTACGTAAAATCTTATAAACTTGGAAACCTCAATAAGAGTTGGTCTTTCTACCATCTACTCTATATTTGCATTTGAATCTTCCTTCCTAAGTGCATATGCATAGTCTCATAGCCTCTTAAACTCATATCTTACCCTTCCATTGATCTCCTCCAATCCCATCTCCTAGCCTTGCGACAAGTACCCCTACTTAGATAAACTTTTAACTCTTCCTTGACTAGTTTTCTGCATCTTAGTTAACTTCAACTTTAGAAGCACATTGATTTTACTAAAGAAATATTTCCTAAAAAACTTGTAAGTTACCCTTTTGTTTTTAAAATTTATTGAACACTCATGGGTTTTTATAGAAGTTTTTTTCTTGTAAAGCCCATCACTATTTTTTTAGCAACATATATTCTAAAAGGACACCCATCTTCCCTACACCTAGCTCTAGTCCTCTCATTTTCATTTTTAAGATAGACAATATCAAAACCTCTTGTTTAATGCTAACTTTGCTAAAGTCTTCTTGAATTCCTCTGGCCCATCAAACACCATACCAATCTCTAAATGTGGGATTGAGTTAGTAGGATAAAAAAAATACATGTTGGCTTCTCCTACAGATTACCTCATCCTATGAATCACTTCCATAAGACCCCAAATATGATGAATCAACATAATATTTTCCCTACCAGTATCATTTGATACCTCATCATTTTCTCTCTCCTACCACATTTCTTCTTCTTTTGACTACCTTCACCTACCTTTACACCTTCATTGTTAACCCTATTTATTGCCACTATTTCCTTCCTATTATTAGCTTTATAACTTTTATAACAAGCCTTGATATTTCTCACCTTTTCATCATCAGATTCTACCCCTAAAATCTCTTTATTGTCTAATGAAGTGTTTGCATTAGTGGACCCACCAATTTCAGAATTTTCTTCCTCACTCTCAGCATAAAAATTATTACTCCCATCCAACTTTGGTTCCAGATTAGATTTCCCACCTAATTGTTGTATCTGGTGCCCTAAGTGTAGTATTTTCATCTAAGTACACTTGTAATCTTTTGAACATATTGGTTAATAAAATTATTCATGAATTACATTAATACTTTGTATATTATCCTCAAATAATTTTTTTCATACAAAGCAAAATGGAAACAAATGTTGCTTATTGGTTGTCTAATGTTTAACTAATACTAAGCGATATTATGTGGTCAGATCGTAATACGAAAAAATAACTTGTATTAGTAGACGAACCTAAACATGTCCTTAGTCTAATAACAAATGAGCAAACCAATTGAAAGACTAATATGTCATCTATCAAGTCAAATTGGGGAGATGCATTGTCTTGGGCATCAGAGCAGATGAGTCCTAGAAGATAGAGACATAGATGTGACTGACTGGATTGACATTACTTCAGATAGGACCCAAGCGAAATAGATCCTGAATCCGTTTATGAATTTATTCACTTGTGACATTCATAGTGTGACATACCTAAATCTTGAGTGGATGACAGCCTATGTATGCATGACTCATACACTTTGATGTAAGTAAAAGCCTAAGTTCGAATAAATAAGGAACCGAAAGCTAGTGCATTGAGTGTACGACTTTTACAGTATGTAGCATCATTCACAACAGTGGAATTCATATCCCAAAACATGGGTAAATGATATCCTCTCATTAGCATTACATGGTTGATGAAAAGTAAACGTGGCCACAAGTCATCCGTCTTTATGATGGATGACTTGATCACTATTTAATAGTGATTAACTTTTCATGAAGGAAGATGTAATGATTACCATGAGATAAAATAGGATCATATTGAGAGAACGAATTTTATCCCAAAGAGATCAAATATATCCTATAAGGATAACACACTTATGATAAGGTCATTGGATGAGTATTGAGCAGTTGCTTTTTTAATGACATGTCGTTGGGGAGAGCTTAGTCACAATACTATAGTGGAATGACTTCACTTCATGATTAAATGAGTTTATAATTAATAGGCGAAAATCTAGAATGTAATTATAAATCATTTGAGCTCGAATTACATATGTCTAATCAGTCCCTCTGCTAGCTCATTGAATAGGAAAAATAAACTGAATGAATTACGAGTACGAATAGAAATGAACAGAATGAATAAGAAAAGATAAATGGAAAACATTCAAGAATGACTATGGTTTTTTCTAAAATGGAAAAATGGAATCGTTTGGAAATGAATGTAGGTTTCCAAAAATGAAAATGGAAATGGTCCATTTACAATTCTATATGGATTACTTAAAAATGATCGAAAGAATGAGTTTATGTTTTTGAGCAGTTTTGAAGCTCGAAAATGAAAATAAACCATTCGATCACAGTAAACATGTTGAGTTATGAAATATCATAAAAAATTTTACCGAGTGTAAAATTCTCAAAATTTTACTGGTTGTAAAATAGGGATGAGAAAATTTTATAATATAGAATATTAAAGTTTATTTTGGGAAATACAAAAATTGAATTGGGTTAGATCATTTTGCAGATTACTGGGTCAAAAGGCCTAGGAAGTACTTGTAATTGGACCCGATGTAAGAGAGGTCCAAAGCCTCTCATATAACATGAAGGGGTGGTAACCCTAGTAGGAATACTAGTGTTTGCCGTCCACCCAACTCCTACTTTAAGTAGGAGGTTTGTTTTTCCTATTTGAAATAAACCACTACAACTCAATAAGGGTTCTACCTTCCTTTCCTTTAAATAGATGACACTAGTAGAGCTATTAGCACAACTTGAAGAGATTGTTACTCTGCCGAAAAATAAAGAGAATTTATTCTCAACTATTAAATATAATTTTCCAAAATAACAATTCTACCAGTTTCTATTAAGAAGAGAAAATTTTTGCTTTTACCCTAAATAAGAGTGTGGCAACTTTTTATAGTTCTGTGTTTCGATTCAATTGGTTCAATCCCACACTCAAAGAAATTTGTGGTACGAGAATAGCAAAGAAGAACGTTTGGTTAAAAACCAGGAACAACAAACGTCTGCTAAGCCAAAAATAAATGTGTGAATTCGGTTAGGATTTATTGCTATAAATATCACAAATTAGGTCAGTTTTAAAAATTTTAAATTTTCGCCGTGTAAGAAAGTAATTTTCAAATCGAGTTTTTTCCAACAGTTTCCTAATACTTGATGGTAAAGTAATTACATATGCATCTCGACAGCTTATTCAATGCATGAGTTAGAGATGGCCATTGTGGTATTTGCTTTAAGGATCTAGAAGCATTATTCTTATAGTGAGAAGTGTCATATCTATACAGATCACAAGAGTTTCAAATACCTTCTCTCCTAAAAGGAATTGAATTTAAGACAATGTCGTTGGATTAAGCTGCTAAAAGATTATGATTGTATAATCAATTACCATCTTGAGAAAGCAAATGTTTTAGCTGATTCTTTAAGTAGAAAATCAGGAATTGAATTACGAGCAATATTTGCTCATACCAATATTTGTGTTGAAGATTAAGCATGTGTTGTTTGAATGTATAAAAGAGGTGCAGTTTGTCGATGCTAAGTTACCTGAGAAAAAGAAGCTTGTTCAGTAAGGCATTATTAAAAATTTCAACATGGATGAGAATGATTCCCTTAGGTTCTGTAATCAGATTTGTGTTCTTGATGATGTTGAATTGAAAAAATTGATTTTGCATGGGACTCACGATGGTTCCTTTGCTATGCATCCTAGTGTTGCAAACATGTACTGTGACCTACGAAAATCGTATTCGTGGCCTAAAATGAAAAGGGAGTTTGTCAAATATGTCGCTAAATGTTTGAATTGTTAGTAGGTGAATGCTAAGCACCAAGTTTCTACTGGTTGTTACAGCCCATATCTATTCCAAAATGGAGATGAGAACGAATTGCAATGGACTTTGTAGCTAGTCTGCCAACTTCGCTAAACAAAAGAAATACGATCTGGGTGATAGTGGAAATGGTTGACAAAATCTATTCATTTTTTGGCGTTAGAACTTATTGGTCACTCTTAAAGCTGGATGAAGTGTATATTCGAGAGATAGTTAGACTTCACGATGTGCCTATGTCTATTATCTTTGAGCAAGACCTTCATTTTACCTTGAGATTCTAAAAATAGTTGCACGAATTCTTAGGTACGAGGTTGAATTTTAGCATAGTTTCCCATCCTCAGCTGATGGCCAATCAAAAAGAGTTATTTAGGTGCTGGAAGATATGTTGTGAGCCTATGTTACTGGTCCTGAACATGGCTGGGAATGTTATTTACTGCTAGTGGAATTTGTGTATAACAATAGTTTTCAGTGGTGTCAAAAATAGTGGTTATTAGAGTGTCGTGTTAAATTTTGGTCTAATAATTTCGACGTTTGAATTGTTAATTAAAGAAAAGGATTAAATTGTGAAAAGTGGTAAAAGTTAATTGTTATGGATTTTATTTAGTTAAAATACTTACATGGTTAAAGTGGAAGGATTAACATGGTAATTATACAATAAGGAGTGGTAATGGACGATTATGACCTATGAATTAGTGAAATTAAAGTTTTAACTTAAGGTTAATTTGGTAGTTAAGAAATTATGTTAACTTTAACAAAAGATACAAGCATCATCATCTTCACTTTGCTTTCTTTATCACCGAAAACTCTATTGTTGATTGAGGGAGAATCGACCAAGCTTTATTTCTCATGTATGGTATGTAAATTGAGCACGCTTCTTGTAATTTTTACGTTTTTGAGATCGTTGTAGCTTAATCTAACTAGTTTAGGGACTATTTTGAAATACTGTTAAAAATTTGAAAAGTCACCATTGATGTTCTTGAAGCTTTTTAGATGTTAATGGTTAAATTTGAAGCTTGGTGATGAAACAAGACTATATTGTAAAGTGATTTTGATTAGTTTTGAGTTTAGGGACTAAAGTGATAAAATGTTGAAATTGGCTTGCTTTTCTTGTAAAATTTTAGTTCTTGAGGGTTGTGTAGGGATGTTATTGAATTTGGCACTATGGTTTAAGGTTCAATTGTGAAAATAAGTGTAACACGCCAAACCCGACCTTATGATAAGATCCAAGTTTGATATGTCACTACTCAAAATGGGACTAACTTATGGAAAAACAAATTGGTGAAAGCTTTATAAAATTATTACAAAGTTATACATATAATGTAATAGCCCGATTTTCAGTAGTGTTTGAAATAGTAGTTTGAGACCACCAAATTCGGCGAGTAAGCTCGTGGATTTTATTATTTAATATTTATGAGTCAAATATGGTTTTAAAAATATTTTTGAATTAATAATTTATGTCTTATAGTGAATTATTAGATGCGAGTGATAAAACCCTAGTTCAAGTGGTTTTGAAAAAAGAGGTATCGAGACCTCATTTCTCTAAACCGAGCCATAAATATTTTTATAAATATTTACAGAGTGTCAATAAGGTAGTATTAAAGTTTCGTTGAAAAATTTTAACGTTTCGATAGCTAATTAATTAAAAAGAACTAAATTGAAAAAGATGCAAAACTTGCTAATTATAATATTTAAAAGATTTAATGGCTTGATTAATAAAATAGGAAGGACTTAAGAAGCAAATATACCTAAACTAAAATGATGAGGTACCAAAAGCATGGAAAATAATAAAATAAATAGAAACAATGGCAAAATTGTAATTTAATGGAAATTAAAATGAAACAAATTTAATTTAAAGCTTTCTAGACACTTTCTTCTCAAAGTTTTGGTTCAAAACAGACATGGGAGAGAGTTTAAGCTGGTTTTCATATTTTTCTACAGGTAAGTTCAATTTAGCTCCGTTTTCAATAAATTTTATGTTTTTAAGATTGTTACAATTAGGTCTAGCTAACCCGTACCTTCGATTTTGAAACTATTAAAGATTTTGAATGTTTCCATTGTTGAATATATATAATTTGTGATGTTAAATGATGAATTTGAGATATTAGTTGTTAATTAAAAGTATTTTGTTAAGTAATTTTGATGAATTTCCCGATTAGGGACTAAATTGTTAAAATAGTAAAAACACAAGGGTTTTTCTGAAATTATTGCAAAAATGGGCTGTATTGGATGCCATGAATATTTGGATAGCTTTAATTTGTATTAAAAATGGTTAATTTGCATGTTTTGAGTTTAGGGACTAAATTGAATAAAAGTAAAATTTTAAGGGTAATTTTGTAAAAATGTCAAAAATACCAAATTACAGGAAATGAATTGTTTTATTGTCTAAATTAATAAATTGAATAAAATTATTAATTTAGATCAAGATTGGGTGGAAAATCGAGGAAAATGGAAAATTACTAAAATGCCCCTAAATCTTAGTATTTCTGCAATTTAGCTAGGTAAGTTCATGTAACTGAATTGTGTATATTTATATGTTTGAATTGAATGTTGTATATGTAATTATATAAATGACATGTATGAAATTGATCACATATCTTATAATACTCGATAAATAATAAGTCTCGTTTGAATAAATGAAATTTGATTGGATACAGGGTTCCTAAAATGGTTGTGATTCTTGCATATGTTGTAGACACACCATAGCTCTTACGAGCATCCTGTTATAAGCCCTCTCGAGCTTCTTGTTATATGGTTCCTGCTAGCATCCCTATCGGTATTAATCCTACATGTGTTGCGGACATACCGTAGCTCTTTGTGAGCGTCCTGTTATATGATCGGTATTGATCCTATAACACCCCTAACCTGAGACCATTGCCAGAGTCGAGCACGAGGCGTTATCTGACTTAACTAAATAGTTCGGAGCATAAAAATTTACTTTTAAAAAAATTAATTCGTTCACATTCATTCAATATATCCCTAAAAAGAACCCTCGAGACCCTAAAACATGCAATAGAAATGGTCGGGTCCAAACCGAGAACATTAAAAATTTTTCGAATACTTAAACAAATCAAAATAATTTATTTTACTG
>JABEZY010259292.1:0-11553 GCA_013467495.1 Gossypium gossypioides | reverse complement strand
TTTTTATTAGTTAAAATGCTTAATTAATAAATTCTTAGGGATTAAAGTGGCAATTAACCACTTTTTAAATAGTGGTGGACGGTGGTGTATAATTTTTAAGTTGAAAATTCATTAAAATAATGTTTTATTTATTTAAATTATATGTTAAAAACAATTGAAAAGAAAGAAAGCTATCCTTATCACTATTCATCATCTTTATCTAGAAGACTTGAAAAGAAAAGAGAATTGAAACCTTCAAGTTTCGACCAAACTTGGAAGCTTTGCATGGTGAGCTTTTTCTCACACATTTTTAATAAATTTTATGTTTTGGGATCGTTGTGACTCGATCTAGCTAAACCGTATTTTTTTTTTAAGTTATTAAAGTTTACTGGTGTTTCGATTGATGAAATGTGGAGTTTTTGGTATTAAAATAATAGCTTTGAAGCTTAGAATTGATAAATGGATTAAATTGTAAAGATTGAAAGATAGTTTTTTTCAAAAAGATTAAAATGTAAAATTGAGAAAAGTGAGTTGAAATTTCTATAATTTTTTTTTTATAATGGAAAGCTTTAAAAGTATGTATTAGAAATTAGTTTAAAAATTGGAGTTTAGATTTGAAAGTTACGTGTGTTTTAGTATAAAAGACTAAATTGAATAAAATGTAAAAGCTTAGGGGTTATTCGAATAATAAAATTAAGTTGATATATATCCTTATAATAAAATGACATAATATGTTTGAAATTGATAAATTGAATTGAATTATTGAATAGATTGAAAATTGGATCAAATTGAAGATAATTGGGGAAATGGCAAAATTTGTTGATTAGTCCTTAGAGAGTTGGTTCATACAGTATGTTAGTGTTAAACTATTATGCATTTGGAATTATAATTGTAATGATGTTTAATTGAAATTTTCATTGTTTATGATTCGGTACAAAAAGGTGAGATAAAGAATTAAATTGAATACGATGAATTGCAAATGAAAATAATTATAAAATTGACCTTAAATTGGATTGAAATAGGATAGGTTATGTGATGAGGTGATGATTTAATAAAATGAGCTGACTTGATTTGATTTAGGCGGGTTGATAATGATAAGGACTAAATTGAATATATATGAAAAATTTGTATGTATATATGTGTGTGTGTGTGTGTGTGTGTATGTGTGTGTGTGTGTGTGTGTGTAATTGAATGTATATAGATATGATTGATGCTTTCATGAGAATGGTAAATGATTTAATGATGAAAATATAGGTGAATTGAGATGATTGAAATAAATCGAGTAATGAATACCCTATTAACTATTCGGGTAGAGTCGGATATATTTGGCATGTCATAGGATAGGAAGAGTTCAGGGTTACTTTGGCTATGAGTCAATGAGGCACTGGGTAACAATTTTCTTCGATTATACCAATGATACACTGGGTGTCAAACTTATTGATAGTGTTGGGCGCAACTATTTGCTTCGGATTTATTGATGAGGCACTGGGTGCCAAACTGGTGTGTTGGTTGGATCCATGTATATGTCCGAGTTCGAGTCGTGTTAATGGGGAAATAAATGGTAAAAACAAAATATTTGATATTTAAAATAGCAAATGGCGTGAAATGGAAGTGAAATGTGAAATGGAATATGAAATTGTGAAATGAGTTGGGAACATTGATTGATTATATTCAATGAATCCATGAATTTAGAAATTGAGATGGATTGTGATTCGTAATTTGTAATTTGTAATCCGTATTATAAAATGAAATAGTAATTAAAATTAAATTGGCAATTGGTATATATATTTGGTATAAAGATGAATTGATATGAAATGGGAATGAAGTTTATATGATTTAATATAATTTGATTGAGAATTCAAATTCTGAAATGAAAAAAAATGTTTAACATGAATTTGAAATGGGATGTATTAAGGGTAAGTAGGTGGTATGACATGATTAAGATAGTGAGTTGATTAAATGATTGTTTGTTTTATGAATGAGAATGAAATGTTGAATTGAGTGAATTGAAATGTTATATGATTGAATTAATATATAGTATGATAAATGTTGAACTCACCTTTTTAATATGTGATATGCCATGATAGGCAAACTTTATCAAGTTTAGTAACATGTAATGTATAATTATAACCTGAGGTAAGGTATTTGGTTTTAATACTTGTGAACTTACTAAGCAATTATAATGTTTACTCTCTTATTTCCTTTTTCCCTATAGTGTCAACTTGTGGAATGTGTCAGGTGGATCGTCGAGAAGCTCACACTATCCCGGTGTTGAGTATGTAGTCTTTTTGACCATATTAAAGCATGGTTATGTGTGGCATGTACTTAGGAGTTGTTTTGGTTTACTCATATAGTGGTATGGCTTGAAACTCTTATTGGTGTAATTATGACAAAGAATATGCTTGTTGAAAACATATGTATTAGTAAATGGTTCGAATTGTGTATTTGGTTTTTGAGATGATATTTTTGTGTATGCAATTATATAGGTAATAGGATGTCATGATATACATTAGTTGGTTTGGAAGAGAGCTTTATAATATTTGGCATGTACCTAAGAGTGTTATGTGGTTGTATATATTATGCTTTCAATGAGATTATCATTTTAAATGTTATGTGAATATGTATATAACTATGTGTTTGGTAATGATCTTGGTATTTGGTAATCTTTGTTGATTGTTTAGGTATGTATGTTATAATGCGTTTGTGGTGATAAGGTAACATGTTTGAAATATGTTTTGTAAATGAATGGTATGTATATGATAGGTTAGAATGAATTTGGTAAGGTATTGTGCATGCTTGAATAGTTGATATTGAATCATTATTATAAGGTGTTATAAATAGTTAAATGAGGTATGCTATGTTAATTGTTTTGAGGTGTCAATTGTGACATATTGGTTTTAGGTTTGTAATGGATTGAATGAGTTCTATGTAGGTTATTTGTGTACCTATATGCATCAATGAGATAAGATATAGATTTGGGCATGAAATGAACTTCTAAATTTGTGGTTTTGACCATCTAGATAAAAGTATCGATACTAGAGACAAAGGTATCGATACTTGACAAAATGAACAGTGTTTTGAAAATGGCAAAATGCCAAAATGGTATCGATACATTTGTTAAAAATATCGTTACTTGTTCCTTTGGTATCGATACCTAGTTCTAAAGTTTTAAAAGTTCTAGATTGGTCCTTAATCATGCTCGAATCTATTAAATTATGTTTGTATACTCGATTTAGTCCCTGCTTTACTAGTAACTTTTATTATGCATGAATTTGGAATAATTTTATGATTTTAATTGAATTCAATGTTATAATTTGTGTGTGAATATTACGGTGTTTGATGTAGCATTCTGTAACTCGGGTCCGGCAATTGGGTCGAATAAGGGGTGTTACATAATTAAACTTTATGGGCTTTTTATTTGGGACTGTTTATCAGTTTTTAGACATTATTAACGCTTTGTGTTTTTCGTTGATTTTATAGGTTTTATTAAACTAAAACTATATACTAGATGATTTTCATAAACTAAATCTGAATGTCCATTTTTTTTTCAAAGTAAACGAGTAAAGGATTTTTCCGCTGCAAATGTTTAATCGAGAAATCAAGGTTTTATTAAAGAAATAAAAAAAAGTTGATAACGTGATTCTTTTCATAAACTTGAGAAAATATTCAAACATTTTAGAAGACACACTCTTAAAAACTGTCAAGTTTTCTTAAAAATAAAGTTAGACAAGTTTTTTGAAATTACTGATACAAGAATAAGATACGTTAGAAAGCAAATGGTCAAATTTTTGGGAAATTAATTGACCTTCAAGATCCGATCATAACGTCTAGGCCGAGTTTGGGTTGTTAAATTTGGTGGCCTTATTTGTATGGTGAGAAGTATATTATTTACACAGATCACAAGAGCCTCAAATATCTTATTACCCAAAAAGAGTTAAATTTTAGGTAGCAGGGATGGATTAAGTTACTTAAGGACTACGACTGCACTATTGAGTATCATCCTGGTAAGGCCAATGTGGTGGCCGATCCTCTTAGTCGAAGGTCAATGGTTGAGCTTAAAACAATGTTTGCTCGCCTAAGTCTGTTTGAGGATGGAGGGTTGTTGGTAGAGTTACAAGTTCAACTGACTTGGATTGATGAAATTAGAGATACGCAGCTTCTGGATGAGACTTTGGTTCTTCAAGTTTAGCAGATTGATGAGGGTAAGACTTTAGATTTTGGGTTTAATAGTGAGGGTATTCTGTGTTTCCAGGATCAAGTTTGTATGCCAAATGATGATGAGTTGAGGCAATCTATTTTGTGGGAAGCACATAGTAGCCCTTATGTTATGCATCGTGATCTTCGAGAGTTGTACTGGTGGCCTGGTTTGAAGTGAGAGGTGATTGATTTTGTGGCTCGATGTCTAACGTGTCAACATGTTAAGGCTGAACATCAACTTCCTTCTAGTTTTTTATAGCCCGTTAAGATACCGTAGTGGAAATGGGAACGGGTAACTATGGATTTCATTATTGGTTTGCCTTTAACACTCATTAAGAAGGATTCGATTTAGGTCTTTGTAGATCAGTTGACCAAGTTTGCTCATTTTTTTCCAGTTCGGACTGATTACTCTTTACAGAGGTTAGCTAAGTTGTACATTTCCGATATTGTAAGATTCCATAGGGTTCTTGTATCAAGTACTTCAAATCGAGACCCTCGTTTTACGTCTCGATTTTAGAAGAACTTGGATAAGGTCTGGGTACTCAGTTGGATTTCAGTACAGCATTCCGTCCTTAGATTGATGGACAGTCTAATAGGGTAATTCAGATATTAGAGGACATGCTACGAAGTTGTGTTGTTGATTTTCATGGTAGTTGGGAAGAGTTTCTACCTCTAGTTGTATTTGCTTATAATAATATCTTTTAGTCAAGTATTTAGATGGCACCTTACGAAGCTTTGTATAGTTGTAAGTGTTGTATCCTGTTGTGTTGGACCGAGTTGGGCGAGAGGAAAATTATGGGTCTAGATATGGTTATCGAGACTAAGGATAAGGTTAGATTGATTTTGGACCAGTTAAAAGTAGCTTCGGACCGATAGAAATCTTATGCAGATCTTAAGAGGAGGGAAATCGTGTTTGGTGTGGGGGATCAAGTTTTTCTTAAGGTATTTCCATGGAAAAGATTCGAAGGTTTGGTCATAAAGTCAAGCTGAGCCCTAAGTTCATTGGGCCTTATTGAATTTAGAGGCGAGTAGGGCTAGTCACTTATCAGTTGCAGTTACCTCCGGATTTAGACCGTCTCTATGATGTCTTCTATGTCTCTTTGTTGAGGTGGTATTGGTCTGACCTATCACTTATAGTTTTGGTTGAAGAGATTGAGTTGAGGCTGAATTTGTCTTTTGAGGAGGAGTCGGTTCAAATCTTGGATCGGGAGGTAAAAGTTCAGTGGAGGAAAAGTATTCCTCTAGTTAAGGTCTTATGCCAGAATCATGGTTCATAGGAAGCCACTTGGAAACTGGAAAACTTGATGCATCTATAGTAACCCCATCTCTTTGGGCCAGGTAAATTTTAAGGATGAAATTTCTTTAAAGAGGGAAGAGTTGTAACACCCCAAATTCTTTAATTTCTAGGTAATTATTTGTGTCATATAAATTGATCTATTTTAGTGGTTAAGTGTTTTGGTTGTGAGATTGAGGTTCTGTGTTCGATTCCACTCTTTTGAAATTTTTGAGTACTTTTATCCCTACCTTTAGCTAGCCACATGTGGGTTATCTTTAATTTTCATTAGGTTTTTAGCAAGAATGAGTCTACTGGTTCAATGGTTAAGACCTAGCAGCCCTTATGTTAACAAGTTTGAATTTCGTTGTGCCCAAAACCGAATTAATTTTTGTTTCTCTCCTGCTATACCGCGCAAAGTATCAGTATGTTGGTTAAATTCAAACTCCTAGCATCCTGATAGGATAGTAACAAATTAGATTTCATTAGATTAATATTTTATTTTCCTAAAAAGATTATTAGGAAATTATTCCCCGAAATATCTCCCATGTTGCTATCCCATTTCCCCCTCTCCCCCTCATTCTTCATTTTTTGTTTGCTAAGTTTTTCTCTTTGAAGCTTTTCCTTCTACCTTTCCCTTTCTCTATTCTTTTAATCATATTTCTCTATTAACAAACCTTAGTGATTTTTCTTTATTTAATCTATCCTCTGTTTTCGTCCCTTTCCTACTATTTTATTGTCGCCTTTATCTCTATTGTGTCGTCGTTTCTATTGTGTTATCTTCTGTGCCATGTCTTGGAATGAGTAGTTAGTATTTTCGTCTCTATGCAATTATCGTATGTACCTTTTTCCCTGTAGTAAGGCTAATTATCACTTTTTCATGTGAAGGGTAAGAGGTTTTAGATAGACTAATAGTCTTCATTTTTTATCGATTTTGGGTTCTTTCAGGTGAAAATCTTGCGACGATTACCCCTCCAGCGTGTTGAGTGTATCAGGAATCACTCTTTTCTTTGTGTAAATGGTCGAATAACCTAGATTGGGGGCCGATTTGTGGAGAATTTGTAAGGGTCGAATGCCCTAACTGCATTTTGGTCAAATACTCTAATTAAGTAAGGGTCGAATGCACGTTTGGTTTTGGTGTCTGTTTCTTTAATCGATTAAGTGGATGTCGTGTGTAGGTTTTGATTCGCTACGATAGTGCCGACATCACAGAAACATTCAGGTGTGTGTTCTAACCCCGAAAAACTCTGAAAAAAATCCTTGGAAAACTAAAAAGTGCATGAAAATCAGAGGTGACAGTCGACACCACACAGCCGTGTGCTCAGCCGTGTAAACCATACAGTTTGGACAAGTAGAGTGAGTATGTTCATTTTGAACGGTTAATTGAGCCATGCTCGGCCCAGATGTAAAAATTTTGGTTTCTAATACGTAAATAACATTATGTGCGAGCATTTTGTAAGCATGCAAGATGATATAAACCCAAAGATCTATTCATACATATATCAGCATAATTATGTTTATGATCAATAAAACTCTTAGTAAGCTAATTACTATGCTTTTGTTCTATTATCTCTTACGTATGAATGACATATTTTTTATTTGTTATTGGTATATATGGCATGTTAAGATGATTATGCATGATCACATAGTATGACTTTACATATGCATTAGGGTGAGATATGGTTGTGTCATGGAGGAAGTTTGATTCTGGCAGTTAAACTGCAATAATTAAATCTAGTGGTATATCCGC
Source organism: Gossypium gossypioides (assembly GCA_013467495.1). Classification (NCBI taxonomy): domain Eukaryota; kingdom Viridiplantae; phylum Streptophyta; class Magnoliopsida; order Malvales; family Malvaceae; genus Gossypium; species Gossypium gossypioides. Next base: position 4,354 of record JABEZY010259292.1, on the reverse strand, counting down.
AATATATCTAACAGCACAGGTGCATAACATTTGGGTGTGTTATGACCACAAATTGATGTGTTGGATGGATGAGTCTTGTAGCCCTAATTGGTGTGATTGGATGGACGGAGTTGGTGTGTAGCGAATGGGGGTAGGATTGTTCTGTATGATTTTGTTATGCTAAGCATGTTATAATATCTGATCTGTTTGTTCTGATATGTGCATATGTGCATGATTCCGTAAATGATTTTCTGTTTGTGGGCCAAGGCACACACTGAGCTTTCTAGCCCACCACCCAATTATATTATTTTCTCAAGTAATCCACGAACTTAGGATTGAGCGACGTCCGGAAGCTTGAATTGATCATTCTTTCATAAGTCAGTTTATATTATTTATAATTAAACTTTATGGACTTTTTATTTGGGACTGTTTATCGGTCTTTGGCCATTATTAACGCTTTGGGTTTTTGGTTGATTTTATTGGTTTTATTAAACTAAAACTATATACTAGATGATTTTCGTAAACCAAATCTGAATGTCTATTTTTTTTTTTCAAATTAAACCAGTAAAGGATTTTTCTGCTTCAAATGTTTAATCGAGAAATCAAGTTTTTATTAAAGAAATAAATAAAGTTGATAACATGAATCTTTTCATTAACTTGAGAATATATTCAAACGTTTTGGAAGACATACTCTTAACAACTATCAAGTTTTCATAAAAATAAAGTTAGACAAGTTTTTCGAAATTACTGATACAAGAATAAGATATGTTAGAAAGCAAATTATCAAAGTTTTGGGAAATTAATGTGACCTTCAAGATTTGATAATAGCGCCTAGGCTGAGTTTGAGGTGTTACACAATCACTGATCTAATTTCAAAAACTATTACTAGGGTGATGATGGTTTAGGGAGCAAGGGTATGGTGTTTTTTTNNNTTAAAGATTTCATTATCCTAATATTTTAACCAATAAGTGTTGGTGCAATGATAATGTATATTGCATTTTGAGGGGGGAAACTCAGGTTCAAACGTTAAAGATAATCTTATTGGGAGAGACAACCATGAAACCTCAAAAGAATTACTCTTTATGAACAGTAAAACAATCATGAAGAATACCATAGTCGTGTAAAAAAAAAAAACCACTCACAAGAAAACAATGTTTAAAAGTAGCAAGAATCCTTTTAATAATTAATGTCAAATTTTTTTCATTTAAATTTGTAAAGTAAAATTTCTCGTGCGATCAATTTAAAGTAATAAAAAGGTTATGTAAGTAAAAAAAAATATAATTTCACTTCGCTTTTTTAAGACTTTGCTAAAGAACTTTACTACTTCAGATTCAAAATAGAAAATCCTATAATGTAATAACTTGATTTTTTTTCCAGTGTTAGAAAATTCAATTTTGAGACTGAATTTCTTAAATCAAGTTAGTTCAAAAAAAATTTAAAAAAGAGTTTATGTGATGGATACGAGATTAAAAATTATAATTGTTAATCAACTAAACTAGATAAATTATTAAATATAGTATAAAGATTAAATTACGATGTAATTAAAATAGATGGAAATTTGACTAGAGACTAAATACACTAAGGACTTAAGTGATATTAAATTAGTGGAGAATGTTGATATTCTCCACTAACTCCCACTAATGCTTTCATGAAAGAAATCTCAACAACTAATTTATTATTAATCTTAATTAATTAAGCTAAAATATATGTGGTAGTGAGAGAGAATTAGCAAACTATTAGTTTCATCTTCATTCTTCTCCACCAAAAAATAAAAGTAAAGAGAAGAATTTTTGCATATTTCTTCCTCTCACTGTCGTCCACCATCCTTTAAGGTTAGAAAGCTTCTTCATTCAATTTTTATTAAATTCTTTGTTTAGGATAATAGATATATATAACCCAAGCATTAGAATTATTAATTGTTAAGGGTTGTTAAGGTTTTGGGTTGTATCCATTGATAAAGCTTAGGAACGTTAGAGAAAAGGTGATGAGAACTTGAGTAAAATCATGTTTTTAGATAGCTTGAAGTATCTATATTCAATTATTAAGGTGATTTTCAAGTTATATGAAAATAGAACATTAGAGTACAAAAAGAGTTTAGTTCAGAAAAAACATCCATGCTTTGTTTCAATGAATTCTATGTTTGAATATGTGTAACTAACTTGTTTTAATAATCAAATTATCGTACGTAGTTAAAAATGACACTAAAACATCAGAAGACAAAGGAAAAGTGAAGGTCATCGAAGAGTAGCAACTTCGGTTGTTGACATGATTTGTTTTCATTACATGTCTTAATAAGTAGCTAAGTTTATAGAATTGAAAGTTATGTTTGATGATATGAAAAATATATTTTTTCTTTATATCTTTGGAATGGTGAGTATGATGTTGTACATATATATTTATGTGTTTGTATTTGAGATTATGAAATCATGATGAAAACTAGGATGAATTATGTTTTAGTGACAAATGATGAATAATAATGAGGATGCCCTATAAAATGGTGTCAGATAGAGTTACGAGTATAGTTGGCATGCCTGATGCATCACGAGATTAACTAAAAATTTGACTAATGCAACTGCACCTAGCAATTAATAGTATAGCTACGGTGAGCAAAGATATAATTCCCATGAAGACTAAAAGTACTAGTAATTACCGTCTTTCTATTTTTTAACCGAATAATTCGAGTGATTGATTCAAAACTAAAATTAAATAAATTGATCAACTAACGAACATGACAAAGAACAAAACATGAAAATAATCGATTTATAACCAATAAGTGAAAAATACCTAGGAAATAATTCACCTAGATTTCATCAGTCACTATCAATCTAAATTACGCAATTTCTTTACTTAGTATCTTGTTCCGTATAAATCCCTAAATTTTGTTAATATCTCTTTCGAGCATAAGAGCAACCAACTCTAGGTTGATTAATTGAAATTTCCTTCTAATTAAAACACATATTGTCGCATTAACTCATGCTATGGATTCCTATATTATATTTGAGTCTAATTCGGTAGATTTATGTCGTCCTATTTCTAGGATTGCATGCAACTCTAGTAAACTATACAATATCTACATTTAAACAGGGTTTATTCAACCACAGATTTAGGCACATCAAACATGGATCAATAGTCTAGAAATATCAAACCAAAAATTAAGCATGCATAATTGAGAACAAGAAACTAGTAATTTATTGCATAAAATAAAAATCAAATGACAAAATCCATCATAGGGTTTTTCTCCCTTAGGTATTTAGAAAATTAGTTCATGCTTGAAAATAAAAACATTCAAGATACAAAATAACCGAAAGAAATAAAGAAACTCATGATAATCTCCTAAGAAATCAACTGGGGATCTTCAATCTTTACGGGAATCTGCTTCAAAGTCGACTTCAATGGTGTTTTTCGAGTTGTTTCTTGAGTATTTTATGATGGCTCACTCCTATCTTCTTATTTTTGTCATATATACGTATTAAAATGCCCAGAAAACCTAAAAAATGCAATTTACCGTTGTTCAATGTGAAATCCTATGAAATCGACACGGCCTACCACACGCCCAACGGTGGTAAGGGAACAAACGGTGGCAGCAGTGGATGGAAAGATCTAAGGGACAAATAACCGACGGTGGATTTGTGATCTGTGACATTGAAGCCAAGAAATGGAGGAGAGAACATAAGCATTGAATGGAACTACGACATAAGTAGAGTAAATGGAACACTGGCATAAGTGGAGTAAGGAAAATGGGGCGACTGTGGGTGAAGATGGGTGGTCGGGTCAGCGAAGAGAAGAGGAAGTAGAGGGAGGGGAGAGGGAAAGTGTTGAGCCTGGAGAAAGGGACAAGGGGAAAAATGATGGTTCATGATTGGGGCAAAGAAGAAGAGGGAAGGACGCAATTTTGAGGGAAGAGCGACAGTGATAAGGGTTTGGGGTGTTTGGGAGGTGGGTTAAGGTTGAACGACGACAAAGGGAAGATGAATGAGACAGGGGAGATGTAATATCCTGTTTTTAGTGAAATTAGAATGGTGGTTTCGGGACCACAAATTCGAAGTCGAAAGAAAATTTATTTTAATATTATTTTATGATCTACAGTATGATAGAAATATCGTACAAAAATTTCGTTAAGAAATTTTACCGTTTACATGCCTAGCTTGATAAAAAAAAGTCTAAATTGCATAAAATGCAAAAGTTGAATTCTAGTAGCTAAAGGGATTAAATAGCTATAGAATTTAAAATTGGAGGTCCTTATATGGCAAATAAACCATTTAGAGGACTTAGTAGATAAGGATGATTATTCATCATTGGAATTTAATAAATTATTAAGGTTAATTTTGGAAAGTAAATGATAAAATGATGATAAATAAATAAAATAAAACAAATT
>JABEZY010258977.1:0-15313 GCA_013467495.1 Gossypium gossypioides | reverse complement strand
ACCTCCTTCCCACTTGATGGATCATACGAATGTGTCATGGTTGCGGGCTCCCATGCGCAACCCATGACACTAGAGTGTTTTGGAGAGCCTAATTTGACATATCAAATTATAGCAAATCAGTAACCAAATTTAGTAAAATTTGTACAAATCACTTGCAAATAGACAATTCATTCGTAAAGAACAAGATATAGTAATAATAGTGAAGAGAACTCAAATACATGATACAAACATAACTCATGTTTTCACTTCAAAACTTAAATCAAGATTTGAAAGCTAAAACCTAAAAACAAGCACTTTTTAAGAACTCATCTTTTCATTTCATGATACAAACCACTATCACAACAACAACAAACTTGAAGAATCACATCATCCATTCTTTTCTCTTTCCTTCTCCACAATCCTAATTTTCTATAACAAACCTACAACAACTTTCCTTGCAGGAGGTGACATTGAAGGATCAAACTAAGAGAATAAACAAGATGAAGTTCGAAAACCATACGAATACTCTTAAATTTTGCATCCAAAAAATATTCTCTCAGAATTCTCATTTGATCATGACTATTTCGTTTCTTCTCTTAGTCAATACCCAACTTCTTTATTAGGGTTTAATGTATGGAAAAAAAAGAAGACAATAAAAAAGATATCTCAAATGTCAGGTTTCTAGGTGTTTTCTTTTAAAAAAACTTAATTAGATTTCTTAAAATACATATTAAATTATCAAAATATATACTTTGTGACATGAAATGAAATTCCTTTTTTGACATGGAAAATAATGAGTGTGCCTATTTTATCGTATCAAAGTTTCATATGGTGTTTTATCAAAAAAGAAAAAGAGTTCCATTTGGTGACTAAAGTAATTTAATGGAGTCACTAAATATTAAATTTGATTTGATGAAAGTGATTATTAAATTTAAGAAAAAGTGATTAAAATACTAATTGCCTAAAATTTGGATGAATATTGGAGTGATTTACCCTATTTTTTTTAGGAAAGTTTATCCTAATTTTTAATATCTCAACTTTTAACATTATAAACTAAAATATTTCAATTTTAGCATTTTAACTAAAGCTTTATTTGTTTTTTACATTAATTTTTATAAATATATTTGTTATATAAATTTTTTTCACCTTATATCATAATCTAATACCATTAGATATCTAAACTTGACAATTCTCCTATCCTTGAAGTGAAAAGATATTCAAATTTACACATGTTCAAACTTACATCTTTCAAATTGTTATAACAACAGTAATGTTAAACTAAAATCAAGACTCGAATCTTAACATTTATAAATTTTTTTTAACGAAAAGTAGTTTGGGGATTTGGAAATAACAAAACAACACCATGGCAGTAAAAAAGGTTTTTCTTTTTGCTTTTTCAAATCTAAAATTTGCTTAGTTGAATAGTTTTCTTTAAAAAAAATGAAGTCATAAGAAAAGAAAAAGCAATAAATATGATAAGGAAAGAAGAAAAGAAAAGAAAAGCAGGATTTTCTATACATTTGGTTCTCAAAGATTTCAAGCTTTCAATCAGATTAATGTTTTTTTAACCCCATTTGATAACAGCAGTTAATATTAAATAAACCAGATTAATGAAAGGAGTTTCGAAAAACCTTCGGTTTATAGTTGGTTTCGTATTATTGGTGAAGCAACATATTTGTTAATATGGTTTGGATTTTTCAATCCTATATCTTGCTTAGAGAATAATTTTATTTATCAATTGTCCGGATCACTATTAACTTAAACCTAATCTAGCTTGAAATAAAGAACTAATTACGGTGTTAATCCCAATTGTACAAATTACTCTCCTTACAATATCTTGCATTACATAATACCTCTTCATAACAAATCCCTAAACAAGAAATGTCTAAAACAACTCTGCCTGGCTCACCAAAAATGTTGATCAATAGTTTATCTATAGACTTTTTCAAGTGATCATCCAATAGTACTTTGATAGATCATTAATTATCTTTAGTATTTATCTTATAAAAATCTTCCTAAAAAAATTCCCAATACAGTAAAATACTCCAAAATACAACTCAATCATTATCTAAAAAACTCATGACCTCATCACAAAGATGGATTGAGACATTTAAGGGAACTAATCAAACCAATATGCCACAATTTTGTAGACCATAAACATCCAACGTCAAAAAGGTCGAAATCTTCCACACGACTCAAGCAAAAGCCTCGTTCTCGTCCTAATACAACATGGAAGGAGCAGGTCAAACCCCACAAGTTACATTCCAATATTTCAGATACTTAAAAAAAATTTTAAATGTTATAATTAATTAATAATTTAAAGCTGCAAGATTCCTTTTCCCAAAGGAATTAACCATATTCATACAGTTGCTTGAATCAGCAGTTGCACACACATCAAAACACCTTAGATTTTAGAACATTTAACGTATCCACATGGAAATCCACTAAACCCTTAAGTGACCTTCAAGTTTTGTATTCTGTTTTTTTACTATATCTAATACTTATTTAATCTAAAAAAGATGAACTGACTGAATCGTATTCATTGGCTTATGATTTATCTTTTCACTGATATTGTGATTGGACATTGGGTCAGTTATGACAAGACCAGAGCCTCTGAAATCGCAAAAGGTATAAAGGTTCAAGCTTTTTTCAATTTGTTAAAATAGTAAAAACCCAGATAGAATTCAACTGCATTCATGAAAACTGTGCAAAGAAAGTAGAGAGGAGTGGAACTGTGGAAGTTGAAAAAAGCAACTTTGTTTACTTTGTAATGTGAATTGAGAACGAGGCTGAAGTAGCTGAAATGAAGGACAAGAGCAGGAAATTGAAAGAGAGAGCTACAACTTTAGCCATTGAAATCTTTACTTAAATGAGTATGAAATAATGGCTTTTTGTGAAATGAAAAGCTAAACTATGAACATTAGCAGTTTGGGTGTGGTTTGATTGAGGAAAGCAAAGAAAAGCTGAGGCCTTATAAGGGAGGGGTTACTTTGTTTTTGAATGAAGATATCTTAATTTGCTTAGATTAGTTTAATTCATATATAATCTTTTTTAAGTGATGATATTAGATAAATTTAATATTCCAGTCCTAACATGATTTCCTTTATAGTTTATAGTAAAGAAGTTAGAAAATCCATCAAGGATCTATTGCGGAAAGTGGATGAAGAAAAGGACAAATTGTGAGGGCCTACTGCTTTCATGGTTCCTTCTTAAATGCAATTTTCATTTGAATTTCTTTTCCTTAGGTGGAGTTTTCATTGTTGTAATTTTTTCTTTGAGTAAATGAAAGATAAAGACCAAATTTTACTCTCTTTTTTTTTTAACTTGTTAACAATCTGCTTTCAATCTAAGGTTAATTTTATTTAGTAAATAATCTTCTATTCATGTTAAGATTCAAGCTTAGAGTTGATAATTGATCGGATCCAGTTTTAGTTAAGTCAACAAGTAAAAGCCTAAAGACAAACAACCATAGACTTCAGTTCCCTTCAACATTCTCCCTTTTTCTTATCGTCCTGAAACTGCAGATTTCAGCTTGCAAAATAAAATTAAAAGTTCAGAAAATGGTTGGATTGGGATCCATTTCCACACCAATGTGCACCACTTCACCATTACCTTCTAAACCCAATCCCAAAAATAATTTTCCAGGAAAACTTTCACACCCACTTCTTGGATTTCACAAAGTTCATTCTTTGTCTCTGTCAACTCATTTCTCCCCTCAGAAGAACAAATTAACTCAAACCCATTTCACTTTGAAAGCTTCTTCAGGTAATTTCTCAATATCTGTTTTCCCCCCTTTTAATTATAGCTGCATGTTGTTTGTTGTTATTTTTATGTTTACCGAGTGTGAAAGTTTTCAATTTTCTGATTGAGACAAAATGGAGTAGGAATTTGCATCCAAACACGCAGATGGCTAAAATGGACTGATTATGGGTTAAGATGTAATTGCATGGTTAAAATGGAATTGGAATTTGCATCCAAACACAAGTGATATTGAATATAACAGGCCTAAATGGAATGGAGGGCATATGTGATGATCACGATGCTACAGTGGCTGTATATGAATTATTACTTTGTATATCTAATTTTGTAATTTGTTGATATGCTTATTAGATAAACTACAATGACTGGTTTCTCCATGTAACTCTAGAATATATGATAACATATATTAACTCAAAATAAGGTCTCTCATTTTATCAATGTGCAAACAGTAGGAACTGCAGATTACACTGAGGAACCCGCAACCAAAGTGAAATTTCGGACATCCTTAAGTGTGCCTGATTGCTCAACCTCATTGTCTTTGCTTGGAACAGGTCAGTTGCTACAATATCTGTGAATAAGTACTAGTCTTACAAACATAGTATTACTCCTTTGTGTGCTATTAATAACATTTTGATGGAGTTCCTTATAAATCTCTTAGTTACCTAATGATTTCAGGGTACAGGGAGAAAGTTTTTGCCATCATTGGTGTTAAGGTTTATGCAGCGGGACTATATGTCAATCCATCCATCTCAAGTAAATTGGATGCCTGGAAGGAACGGTCCGCTGCTCAGATTCAAGTTGATATGCCCTTGTTTAAGTCCTTTTTTGAGGGTAATAATGATATGTTATTTGAGTCTTTAATATTTAGTCTATGTTACTTGAACAGAGGTGAATTGCCAGTTGACATTCTTTTTAAGTGCAGATCCTATGGAGAAATCGTTGCAGATTGTCCTGGTGAGAGATGTTGATGGTAAAACATTCTGGGATGCTTTGGATGAAGCCATCTCCCCTAGAATCAAGGCACCAACTCCGGTTGATGAATCTGCCCTTTCCACATTTCGTGGTATTTTCCAAGGACGACCACTTAATAAAGGAACTTCCATCTTTTTGACTTGGCCCCATCCTTCCAAAATGCTTGTGAGTGTTGACTTAAATAGACATTGAACATTCATTCTTCACATGGTTTTAATCCATTTATTGTTCTCTTTGTGTTTCAGGTTGCTGTCTCATCAGATGGATTGCCAACTAGTACTGATGCTACAATTGAGTCACCAAACGTAGGTTCTGCACTTTTTGATGTATTTTTTGGAGATGCTCCAGTTTCTCCTTCGTTGAAAACATCAGTTGCCACTGGGCTGGCTACCATTCTCAAGTAAATACAATGAGTTAGTTTCCTCAAGTTTCCTACTTTAATGAATAAAAGTCAGATTTTGTTTAGTTCCACTGAACTTGTAAACTAACATATACATTTTTCATGGTTATTGAATAAACAAAGAGTATCATGATGAACATGTTGCCTGTACAGCAGTTTATCTTGATGATTAGACCAAGAGCAACATTAAGAATCAGTTACAGCTTTTCTGACTTTATCTGCTCCAACATCTTAACAACCTCGGCCATTGTAGGCCTCTTGGAGGGATCTGTTTCAAGACACATCAATGCTATATTGAATGTTTTGCTAACCTCATCCACAGGACATGAACCTAAGCTATTGTCAACTACATATTCTTCCCTCCTTTCTTCAACAACTCCCTTTACCTGTTCAAATATTAGCACAATGATTATAAAGTGATGGATAGCTAAAATTGAAATATGTTGATGTAACCTTACCCATGTAACAAGCTTTGTTCCCTCTTCAAGAAATGCTTCATCCGTTGGTTTCTTTCCTGTTAAAAGCTCCAGCAAAACAACTCCAAAGCTGTAAACATCGCCCTTTGCTGTTGCTCTTCCTGTATCGAAATATTCTACAGACGAACACCGAGTTTAATCATCCATCTGTTTCACAGAAGAGGAGAAGAATGACTGCAATTTTGTTCATTATACCTGGGGCCAAATATCCGAAGGTCCCTGCAACAAGTGTTGAAACATGAGTCTTGTCTGGTTCCATCAATGTTGCGAGCCCGAAATCTGAGACTCGTGGCTCCATGTTCTGGTCGAGTAATATATTGCTCGACTTGATATCTCTATGGATTATATGAGGGATACAATCATGGTGAAGGTATGCCACTCCTCTTGCAGCACCTACTGCTATTTTATATCTTGTTGGCCAATCCAAAATCTTGCTTTCCCTTGCTTTTCCTACATCACAGTTTAATCTATCATCAAATAACCCTTGAAAATAGCTGGAGCAAAGTTAATTTAGATATGAACGCTGAAAACTTGAAGAAACAATGTGGTGCATACCATGAAGAAAAGCATCTAAGCTTCCATTAGGCATTAGCTCATATATAAGAAGATTGTAGTAAGGGGTGGTGCAGTATCCAAGAAGGTTTACTATGTTGCGGTGCTTGATATCCCCCATTGCTTCCAATTCTCTCTCAAATCCTGTGTCTCTATCTGGAGGTCCTCTATTTAGCTTTTTCACAGCGAAGGCCATGGTTTCATTTATTGTTAACCTGTAAACCGTACCATATCCTCCAGCACCAATTATGTCTTTGTTGCTCAATTTCAATGTCTTCTTTAAGAAAACATCAGATGTTAGAGACTGCAGTAATGGAGACCTGAACATCACCATTTTCCCACCTGCATTAAGGATTTGATATTTAAACCCCATGATGTTGTTTCTTCAGAAGAAGTAAAATTATAAGAAGATTCAAATTTTAATTAGAAAGTTAAATACGTGAGAAACCATCCTCATAGATCATATTCTTTCTTTTCCATCGCTTATAAAGGAGAACTGTAAGAATTATCTTTGAAATGATAAAGGCAATGGAGCCTATGGTGATGTAAAATGCTAAGCCAAGATCATTTGCCATTTTTATGGCTGCAAAAGCAAGGTGAAAAATTAGTCAAAACTTGAAAATTATACTTTGGCTTGGAATGCCAACGTGTAGAAAAAAGCTAAGAAACAGGAAAAAGAAAAAGAAGAAATGGAAAAATGGAAATATACCAATTAGCTAGGATAGACAGACTTCTTGAAGCTCACAACTTTGATTTTAAAACCGGCATGGATACCCAAAAGCAGCTGCTGGGAGAAGAACAGAACTCTTTACAAGATTCTAGAAAAGAAAAAATGGAGAATCAATGGAAAACTCGGAGGAGTTTTTAAGACTGAAAATTTCAGTTCAACTCTGGTAATTGATTCTCACAAGCAACATCTCCCAATTATTAGGACCTACTACCTAGCTCAAGCTGGCTATCAACTTTCTAACAAAAAAATCTTACACAGTAGCTTTCAAGTATTGTTCCCAAAGCTCTGTCTATCTTCAGTCTCAACCTATCTTTTCAAAGACAATAAAAAACTTGCTAAAAGAACAGGACATCCGAACATTTGGGCATTAAAAGTGTCAATAAGCCAAGCATATAGACTATTAATAACAGGGGAAAAGGAGGGATTTTTTTGAAAATAATTAAATTGTATATTTTTATGATATTTTACTATTTTGAGGGTTAAAAGTACAATTTTACCATAATATATGTTTAAAAGAAATATTAGTAGTAAATATCAGCATGAGTTGAAATGGCAGAGTATTTCCTAGTAACTGATTATTACTGATATATTTAAATCCTTCTGAAGCTTGAAAACACTCTCACTGAATATGAGTTGGACCCGGAAACGAAAGCAACTAAGTAAACAGCCAGCATGGATGGAAAACCAAAATGGAGTGGTGTTTTGTTGATTCTACGTTTTCACACGTATTGTTGACTGGAATCTTTATACAATTCCTAGTAATATATGATGTAGATAGAGTTTACATGAGAAACCCACCAAATCATTTTAAATTTTGGTGCATGTCAACAACTCCTTCAGTTAAGACTGTTTTCTCCTGACGTTTGAGGAGCCACGTCATATGTATATCGGAGACATGAACGTTCCTATATCCATGCATGCATGATTCATGTGTTTAAAGAGATATTTTGCACGTACAAAATTTTGAATCATTACAATCTTCCCTTTGGATTTTGTCTTTATTGAGCATTTAAACTAAGTTTAAATTGTTGGGAGGATTTTACTCGAACATCACCCATGATCTAAATAAAACTATATTCAAAATGTGTAATTATAAAAATTATATATATTGTTTTCTTAGAAAGTATCTAAGAGTTGTGCAATAGGGTTTGATATATCCATATCAACATCTGGAATCATAGTTACTGGGGGTTATTAGGTATTAAACTATTTTAGATGTATAAATCAAATATATTAATACAAAACATAGATTTGATGTTGTTTCCCCGATTGCGGGAGGCTGATGATTAAGTAAAATACTTTATATTGAATTCTGATGTAGTGGACTGAAATTGAAAGAATGGTTAAGTTGCATGTGGCCTGGCCTTCACTATTTTAGTTGGGGTTGGGGATTTCCTAAATTAAGCCTAAGCCAATCGGAGTTTGGATAAATCAAAAGTAGATAGATGTACAGCTGTGAGCACAAATACTGGGCACTTTTTGTTGAATCTTGTGATATCCATGAAAATCCTCCATTCACATTTCACATGGATTATTAGATTTTAATTAAATTTGAAGTTAAATCAATTTAAATTTTTAAAGATACTTTCTTTTTCTAAATTTAATTAGTGAGAAAAAATTTATTGCGTTTGATATGTTTTTTAAAACGGAAATTCATTCGTTCATTTAAAAATTACAAATACCCGTCATAAATAGTGAAGAACAAACTCCATCAACACCACAAAGGTTTTAGCCTCAGCATCAATAAAATATTATAACACGTTGACAATTGGCTTTGTCATAACTCAAGCACGATATATCTGGAATGATTGTAAGTACTTAAAACGATAAGGAAATCAACCCCAAATGGTCCAAAGCGGTGAGCAAAAATGGGCAAAAGAATTAAACATCCACCAAATTAGAGAAGAAGCAAGATTACATGTATAAGCAAGACTAAAAAAATGCTTCAAGAGCAAACAATAAAGAAAAGACTTATTAAAGAATAAAAAACAAACAAAAAGACATATATGTGTCTTAAAGGTTCAAACTTGTGTCCCCCATTAAAAATACAATGTGCATTACCATTGCATCCAACACATAATTGTTGATAATTTGTATTCTAATTTAAATACATATTAAATATTTAAAATTTATTTTAGATTTAATATATAATTTTTATTTAAAATAAACAGGGTAAAGCATGTGTATGTTGACAACAATATAATTTGTATTAATCCTTAACAAATATCACTAAAAATTGTGTTTCTTACAATCACATTCCAATTAAAGTATAGAATGAGTCAACACCATCAATTTCGGTCCGATTATCCACCCAATTAAACTCAAATAAATTATTAAAATTTAAAAACCCAATTAATTCGAGGGTGAATGACACAACTGCTCGTGGGGTTTTATAAAGAAAGCAGGTGGCAATCAATCTTTGGAGATCATCACTGTTTGTGTCTATGATATGGTACTCCATAGGATGAATTGTTGGATTTGTGGTCTGTATATCCGTAATGAGCAAAATAAGAAGACAAATATGGTAACATTTAGCATGCTTACTTTTTTAACAAATTTCACATTTAATTGGATGATATACAGAATGACTGAATTTTGCTTCCTCCATATATTTTCATTAATCAGTCAATGATTCCTACACCATATTACATTTGGAAAAAACATGTTTTAATATTTAAATATGTTAATTTTACGTGAAAAAAATTGAAACTTAGGTTTAAAAATTCTATTTTCGATTACATTAACTAAATTAAAATAAATTATGGTGAAAGTTATTTTTATATATACATATATCAAATCAAAACTCTTTTAATGAAATGGTAATATTAGCAAGTCCACATGTAAATTGTAATATTAACAAGTTTCCAAAAATTAAGAAAAAATAAGATATGTTTTATGGAGGAGTAAATCGAAAAATAAAATATCAAGCATTGATTACATCAAACTTTAATATATAATATTTTAAGTCTTTATTGTAACAACATTAACTTATATAGATAAATAAGATTTTAATTATTTTTTATAAAAATTTAAATCATTTTTAAATCAAGGATTTAACTAAAAAAGTCTACGAAGTGAAGAAAAACGAAGACTTGGAAAAACATGGCTCAAGTATCATCCAGCTCAGCAGACTTGTTCAATCTACCAAAAAGACAAATTATACGATGAATTTATTAGCTAAACATCTAAGCTAATTATCAAGGAAACAATGTCACAAGTAGTAAAATCTACTCACAGCTTTGACATTGAAGACATGGTTTACAGCTTGCTTGTTATTTTGTTCAGCTGGCTGGTCCGGTCCACTTTGGAGGAAGCCGATCAGATGCCATGGGAGGCACGCTACAGACATTGATGTTAATTGGATATAACCGGTATTCAATATCCAAGTCGTTGAAAATCTTAACCATCTCTTCGATCAAGAGGGCTCTTCTTGTGAACCTCTCTCCCATGTCTTGATGATTCATTCTGTGTGTGAGCCATATTGCTATCCTCACTCTGTTTAACTCTTCAAGTTCCTTGAAGATAATCATTGGATCCGGGTACCAGTGGTCACTCTTGTGCTCGATGTAACTGCAGCAAGAAGTGATCAAGTCAATCAGACATGTTCCAAGTATTGTCATGACCAGAAAACTATATATTGCCATAAATCAACAACAAAAACTCTTGTAAATGAAGGCAAAGCAGGGAAGGACAGTTGTATCATTTTCAACTCACCTCATTATTCTCTGCTTCATTAGACCAATCTTTTCTGCAGGAGTTTTCACATGGATGCAAAATTCAACGGCATCACCCATATCTGGGCTACGATGGTAGTTATGGATGGCCTTGGTAGCCAGGACACTGTTCGGGATTATGACCTTCTGGTTGTCATATCTTAGGAAAACAGTAGTCAAGATGTTCATTTCCTCCACTACCATCTGAAATTCATTGAATCCAATGATTTAAAAAGGAATTTACAAACAGGATCTACATTATCTTAAAGATGAAAAGAAAAGGCCAAACCCTGTGCTTATAGAGGTACCTGAACTCCATCAATTTCACACCTGTCACCCACATCGAATGGGTGCATAACAAATAAGAATATAATAGCTTCAAATACAGTCTTGCAGGTGTTCCCAAATACGAATGCAACTAGAAGCAGTTGAGAGCTAATAAAAACAAGAACTTTGCTGGAGGCAATTTCAAGTATGAGAAGCCAAATAACCACTATGATGATGCCAACCAAAATGTCCACCATCCGATGAAGTCTGTTCACAGCTGTTTTGGTATCATTCAGTGTAAAGGCAAGTGCCCTTCGTTCTCTAAAAGCATTGACCTAAGAGATTGAAGTACAACACACAATAGCAAGTGTTAAACTTGTAAACGCAACTTCTATTATAGCGATGTAGTTAGAAAGAAAAAGGGGAGATGGGTGCCTTGCTTTAGCCTGTAATAAAAAAAATACTAACAAAGGATTTTAAAACTATAAGGTTTTCTTTCCTTGGATTTAAATGCAATAAATCCAGCACAGCAAGTTCTGGTTCCACAAAAAGAATTAGTTAAATCCATAGAAGATTGCACTACTTTTTAAACAGCAATCTGATACGAACATTCACTCAATAGAAGCTCAACGCAGATACCATGTGAGATAATTGACCACACATCTTATTATCTTCTTAAATTTAGTACACTAAGTTTCTTAACATGTTATCGTTACTACAAGGATACATATGTGACAATAACCTAATATTGGTTAAATATTTAAAGAGCAATCAACTTCAATAAGGTTTGGACCTAATCAGACGTTTTCCGTGTTGTTTAAAATATAACATTGAGAATATGCTGTCAACGGACTATATATGCAAAAGAGAATATATTAGAAGGAAATTATGCAGCAATGCATGGGTTGCCAATGCTTACCACCCAATTCTTGAGGGCTTTCTTGCTAATTCTCCTGCTTTCAGATGCTCCTTCAAAGAGACTCATAGTCTTCAAAGCCTCATCTTCTGGGAGAAACCGTTCAATGTCCTCCAAGTATATGTACCTGAGAACAATTATTAGCAATAAGAAAACAAAAGCTTCAAAACAAAAACAATCAACCAGCCGATAAAGAAAAATGAAATTTAACATTGACAAAGAATTTAAATGCACAAATGCACATATAACATATTGCATAGCAATAGGACTGACGGGCATACTTGGAACCTGGCTTAGCAACATTCTGGAAGATTTTCCTTGCCGCAACTTTAGCCTCATATTCACTTCTAATCTGTGTTGTAGACTCATCTTCTTGAGTTGAATCTTGTATCTGCTCATCTAAAGTGGAAAGAGCTCCATGGCGGATGATATTCATCAACCTTTTCATATTCCAAGCAGAGACATTTTTAGGATTCAATTTGTGCAAGTGCTCAATAGTTATCCCCTTATCATCCTTCTCTCCCTTCTCAACAGAAAGCACTCGTGATATCATAGGGCTTTTTGCTCGAGGACTTTTCTGAATCGGTCCACTCCCTATCGGCCTCTTATATTGAGGTGATGAAAGGGTTGATGTCTTGAGGCCAGGAGGAATTTTAGCACCAGCTTTCTGTAGGTTTGCAACTTCGTTTGCAAGTCTCTCTTCCTCTTCCTCAGCCCTTCGAATCTCAACCAAAGGTGGACCGGAAAGAGTCTCGATTACATATTGATTGAACAATGACTCCTGGATTCTATCAAAATAAGTACTGACATGGAAAGAAGATGCCAGTACCTTCACCAAGAGGGTCTTCACTAGCCACAACATCACACCCACAACAAGGCAAATCATAATTTTAGTCACAAACCTAAGGACATCACTCTTAGTCTCCCTCTGAACCTTCTTACCAAATAAGTAATGCCAAGCAATCAAAACCAACCCCAGCCACAAACAATTCTGAACAGCTTTCCTCACTCCATATACAAAATACAATACCCTTTTCCTCAAAAGAAAATTCCTCTCTATAAAAAACACAATTATCCTTATAATCCACCCTGAAACCAATCTACCACATATTAAAACTAAAACCAAAACTTCCCATGTCCACAGCATAAGATCCCACAAACGTTTCTTTCTTAAATAAGGAATTGTAAGACTACAAACTAAAGCAGCAATTATCAAAATCAAACTTAACCATTGAAGCAAAACCAAAAAACTCAACTTATCTATCTTATACTCATCAGGCAAATCCTCATCAAGCAATGAGTCATCCTCTTCTTCCTCCATGCTTTTCCCAAGAATCCCAGATCGCATTACTTGTCCAGACTTCCCAACTCCGGTTTTCCCGGACTTCGGTTCCCCCCTTTCCGGTGTAGGGGGGTCCATCAACCTGGATTTTGTCTTGGTTGCTAACAAACTTGACTTCCTTTGGGTAGAACCACCTTCACTCCTTTTGAATGAAGAATTTGAACTACACTTTACAACCTCATCAGTCTCTTCTTTCCCTGTCGACGCTGGCCCTTTACTTTGTCTTCTTCTTACAGGGCTGTTCTCAAAGGACACTCTGGAAAGAGCAGCTGCTGAAGGTGAAGGTGTTTCAGCAACTGTAGGGAGTAAAATGTCGTCATGGGTTTGCTTTTGCTGAAGTTCATCCATTTCCAAATCCATATCCAACGAAATCTCTCCTGAAGCTTTTTGTTTATGCAAAAACTGACCGATCAGCTTTGATGGTGGATCATCCATGGGGACTTGTTCGCTTTGCATGAATTCAAAATCTTCACTTTCCTTATTACTAACACCTCCACTACTGCCAGCATCATTCGAGTTGGCATTCTCTTTTTTCCAGTTAATGTTGATTTTCTCACCATCTTTCCAAAAATCATAGCTTGGCTCACCCCAAATCTTACCTCCATCGCCGGCAGTTGCTCCACCGGAAGGAGTAGAAATACTACCGTCGTGGCTTCTGTCATCAATCTTCAAAATGAATTCTTTCCTGTCAGCGGAATCAACTGCCATGATTTTGCTAATTTAGACCAATATAACCAGACAAAGAGTCATACAATGTGAACCAAGGAATTTTTTAATTTAAAAGAAAAAGGGTTCGGAGGAATTTCAATGATGAAGATAGTTAAGAGTAAAAAAGATGCTTACTTTTTCTTGGGGTGGTGGAAAAGATGAGAGGAAGGCAACGTTTGGTTGGCTCCTAAGGAAAGTGCAAGAAAATCAATTTAGTACTTGCTGACGCGTGTAATGAGGATGTGGAGGAGTGGCAAAGATTAGAAATTGTTTAAAGCTTTGAACACAGAGACACGAAAGAAAGAAAAAGAGAGTTGAAAGAGGAAGATCAGACCAGACCAGACCAGGTGGCACAGCCAAAGGTTTCGTTTACATGCTCTTAATAATACTTTAATATGTTTTCAGGGTTTAAACTATTCACTCAAATTACCCCTAATTTTTATCTAATTTTAATTAATTAATTACTATATCCCCGTTGCTTCTTTTGTTTCTTCTACACGAAGCATCTAGATTTCTTTAGGAAAAAAAAGGAAGTATCTAGATTTTGGAGTTGGTAGCTAAAGTCTTGGCTTTTCCTTTTTCTAGTTTGGGAATGAAATGGTTTTCACATCATTTTGTCGTCATAAATAATGATGGATTCTTTCTACCAAACTTCTGGTAATGTACTTATCAATGGAACATGGGAAATGAGAAGCTTTTCAATATGGGAAAGCTAAGTAGAGTTCATCGTGGAGAATTGACAAAGCTGGGGTGATCCTACTTGGATGCATCAGCAATTTGGAATGGAAGCCTCAAACTTCTGCTATAGCCCACTACCAATAGGTTTTTCCTCTTGGTTTGAAATGGTGGAGCATTGTTTCGGAGAGGACAAAACCTTCATCTCAAACTCATCGCCTGGAGTTGCTGGGAATGCTTCTGTTTTCAAAGGAATTAGTTGGAGGCCGGGACAGCTTTGGGAACAAGCTAGGCCTAAACACCAATGAATTCAGGGCCCAAGATGGCTCTGTCAACTTGCGATCTGATGACAATCAAACAAAGCATAGAATGGAGCAACTTACTTGTTAATACGGATGTGACAACCAGAGCTACGAGCAAGAAAGCAAAGCATTGTTGCCATAGTTAGAGACTCTTAAGGGAACTTCATCAATGGAGCCAATGCACCCATCTGCATCAGTGGCCGAAGTACAAGATTTGAGGCTTGGTTCCAAAATTATAGAGTCAAGGTAAGCAATCAGTGATTGTTGCATTTGATAATTTAAATTTAATTAATGTACTTAATGAAAGTGTGCAGCCCTTTGGAGGTTGGTGCAATCATTTTCTCCCATGTAAAAATTCGATTTGATTCTAAATAATAATAAAAAATTTTAAATTTTAAATTATTCAAATAAAATTAATGAATTAATTAATCCAACTCAATTTCTTTTTTTGAATTTTTCAAATTTGAATAAACCAAATAACAAGCCCTTCTACTTCTCTTCCCAAACTCTCCCTTAAACCCT
>JABEZY010258866.1:0-15460 GCA_013467495.1 Gossypium gossypioides | reverse complement strand
TAACATTATATTATGTTATTATTATTTTAACTTTTATTTTTAATATATAAAAACCATATATTAATCAATCTTTCATCCACTACCTTTTATTATTGGCTAAATTACAACATAAAGCCTCTAAATTATAAAGAAAACAACAATTAGGAACTTTCTGAATTAACCATCAAATTTTATTTTACGCGATTAAGCCCTTTTATTTAATCGGACACTCAAACGACGAAATTAAAACACGAAATTTTCACACAAGTAAATTCACATATAATAAGCACAGAAAATAATTTTAAAATATTTTTCTAACTAGATTCGTGGTCCCGAGACCACTATTCCGATTAGGGTCAAAATTAGGCTGTTACACAATTACTCATCATATAATATTTTATACCTAGATCATAGGCAGTTACAAAAGATTCAGACCCCTAGGCTCGGCCTCTAGGTCACCCCACTATATGCATGTTATAAATAAGAACACTAGTTCACCTAAACTTGAGAGAATTCTAGCTTGATCCCTCCTCAACTCCTCATATAAACCATTATACCTGGAAAACATAACAAAATTAAGTAAGCTCAAAGGAACTTAGTGAGGTTATAATATTTCATACCGTTTATGAAACTATAAGCTAGAATTTCATGGGTTTGATCGCCTATTTGACATCATTTTCACCATTATAGTTTGCACATATTTGATAACACTTGAAAAGAGTTATATTTTAGGTTTCTAGATAAAATTAATTGTTTGTAATTAAGTAAATATATATGTATTTTAGAATAATTTTGGAACATTGCATAACAAAGCTTGGATTGTGCTATATTAGTCATCATTTATTACTTCTATTACTTAGGGAAGGAAAATTTTTAGTTGTGGTTAGACACAAGTACAGGTAGTAGAAGAGGATGAAGAGGATGCAGAAGGAAAATAAGGGAAGTAAAACATTGTCGTGGCAAATGGTGAGATTTATTGTCAACACAACTACCATGGCAATTCTAGAAAAATGACTCAGCACTTTACCCACGTCATTCTCAGCCAGCTAGACGTATACCAGAAAAACCACCCTAAAAAGAGGAGAAAAAATATGTGCTGAGAGGGACGTATCCACCCAATAGAAGAAGGAGGAAGAAGACGTGAGCAAAGGGGGCGAATTGGCGTGAGAAAGATACTGGTGTCAGTAATTTTCTCTTTGCGCAAAGAAGAACTCCATTGAGAATTCCAGAAAAAGAAAGGGTAGCAGCTTAGAAGAGAGCAGAATACAGACGTGAGGAAATAGAAGAGAAATCTATCCTGGATTCACGAGCAATTTGAAGAACCAAAAGAGCTAGAGTGTAGAATTAACTTCCTACAATTCTGCCTTCATTTTCTAGATTGAAATTTCTGTGATTCAAACTTATTTGAAAAATGTTGATGAATGATTCTATTTTGATGTTTCCTTTTCCACCTATGAACTAAATCTTTTCTAGGTTGGAGTTGTTTGGATGAATGTTTTATCATCTTTAATGCCCATGATTTGAGATTGTCTATATCACTGTTTCATTCGATTTATGCTTATTTTAAATACATGCATGCAAGCTCTAGACATAGTTGAATGTATGTTATGTTTTTAGGTGCATTTAATTCTAGAAAGGTTAAGAATACTGGATCTTGAATCATTTATTGCAAGCAAATACTCGATAGACTATTTGTAGCACTCCAGACATAGATGTTACGAGTTGTACATAGAGGAGCATCATTGCAGTTATTAATCCCAATTTCTGCAGACGTACATAAACTTAGATTTTTAGCTTAATATCTAGCTATCAAAAGAGGCAGGTCATAGTAGCGAATCTCTGGGCAGTAGATTAGACAATATTTTGCCATGGTATTATTTTGATATGAACATTTCACCTAAATAATTCCAACCCTATTCATTCAATAACATAAATACTCTTGATATTCTCTATGAATTGCCACATCATTTTATTTGTCATATCAATTCTTTTTTTTATCATTTAATTTTAGTAATTCATTATTCTAGTTTTTTATTCACTCTAAGATTATTTCCTGATATTTTGGTATAATTAACAGGACTATAATAACATATTCGATTTCTTACCAATTCCCGATCTTTGTGGAGACGGTACTTACTTATCACTTTATTACTTGAATGACATGTACACTTGCACAATTGCACTAGTTATTTTACACGCAACAAGTTTTTGTCACTGTTCTCGGGGATTGGCAATATTGGTGAAAAGTTGATTTATTGTTATTCCTGTTATTTTTGGTAGAGCAGTTATTTAGTATTTTATTTTATTTTATTTTATTTTTCAAGTTTGTATTAGTGCATGAAAAGAAGTATTCAAGAGGATACAGAACATTGTTTTGATCCTAAAATTGAAAGGACATTAAGGTGAAGAAGAAAAAAGTTAAAAGAAATAGAGAGAATAAGAAATGATCCAATCATAGAAGATCAAGTACTTCAGAATGAAAAGAATGCTGATATTCCTCGAATCATAGATGACAGAGACAGACCCATCAGAGAACATGTAGTGCCTATTTTGGATGATCTAAATCCAGGAATTGTTAGGCTACATATTCAAGCTCAACATTTTGAATTAAAACCTGTAATGTTTCAAATGCTGCAAACGGTAGGACAGTTTAGTGGTTTACCTACTGAAGATCCAAGATTGCACTTGAGACTTTTTCTTGAAGTCTACGACCCATTCACGTAGCAAGGAGTCCCTGAAGATGCCCTTCGATTAAAATTTTTCCCTTATTTATTGCAAGATCATGCTAGATCATGGTTGAATGCGTTAACATCAAATACAGTGACATCTTGGAATGAATTGTGTTAGATATTTCTGCTTAGGTACAATCCTCCCAACATGAATGCCAACCTTATGAACGGCATTACATTGCTTAGGAAATCAGAAGATGAAACATTATATGAATCATGGGAGCATTTCAAAGAACTAATTAGAAAATACCTGATGCATGGATTTCAGCATTGGACACATATGGAAATGTTCTACAAAGGATTAAATGCTCATACGCAAATGGTGGTGGATACATCTGCTAATGGGACATTGCTTGACAAATCCTATAATGAAACATACGAAATTCAAGAAAGAATAGCAAATAATGATTATCAGTACCCTACTACTAGAATTGGTACTGGTAGAAGAGTTGTTGGAGCAATGGAACTTGATGCGATTACCTCTTTAATAGCTCAGGTAACATATTTGACAAATATGATTAAAACTCGATGAAGGTTACAGAACTAGCATGCATATACTGTGGAGAAGATCATGTTTTTTTAACGAATGCCCATCCAATCCAGCCTCTGCGTATTACATAGGGAATTTTAATTGTAGCAACAACAATCCCTACTCCAACACAAACAATCCAAGGTGGAAACAACATCCAAATTTCAGCTGGAGTAATCAAGAAATGGGAAATGCCAGCAATGTTAATTGATAGAATGTAGCTGGTGTACCACCTAGATACAGTCAACCAATGTCGCGGCAAAATGTGCAAGAAAGTTCGTCATCTTCAACATCAACTATGGAAGCTCTATTAAAGGAGTATATGGCTAAGAATGATGCGATGCGATTATTCAAAGCCATGTAGCTTCCTTAAGAGCTCTGGAGAATCAAGTAGGACAAATTGTCACTACATTTCGTTCCAGACAACAAGGAGTATTGCCTAGTGACACTGAAAGTTCTCGATCTCAAGGAAAGGAACAATGTAAAGCCATAACACTCCGGAGTGACACTCAGCTGCCAGGAGTTGTGAATGATGCCTTTACTAAGGAGGAAAGTTCAGAAGTTCCAAAAAGCACAAATTTTGAGTCAGTAGTGGAACAAACTACAAAAGATAGGATTAAACAAAAGCATACAGAAGCAAATTTATCTTGTAATTCCAATACAAATGCCATGGCAAAGCAACCTTAACAAATAGAAGGAAGGCCACCGCCACCTTTTCCCCAGTGTTTCCAAAAGTCAAAGCAAGATGCTCAATTCAAGAAATTTTTGGAGGTCTTAAAGCAATTACACATCAATATACCTTTGGTGGAAGTATTAGAAAAAATGTCTAACTATGTGAAATTCATGAAAGATATCCTATCCAATAAGAGAAGGTTAGGGGAGTTTGAAACTATTGCACTCACTGAAGGGTGGACAATAATGCTAAAGAACAAACTGCCACCAAAATTAAAAGATCTAGGGAGTTTCACTATACCTTGCTCGATTAGAAACCATTATGTAGGCAAAGCATTATACGATTTAGGTACGAGTATCAATCGAATGCCTATGTCTATTTTCAAGAAACTCGGGATAGGAAAGGCAAGACCTACTACAGTCACACTACAACTAGCAGATAGATTATACATCCATCTAGAAGGTAAAATTGAAGATGTACTTGTAAGAGTTCACATAATACTGGACATAATACTTGTAAGAGTTCATTTTTCCAACAGGTTTTATTTTTCTGGAATGTGAAGCAGATAAAGAGGTACCCATAATACTGGACAACCTTTTTTAGCAACTGGTAGAACATTGACCGATGTACAGAAAGGTGAATTAACCATGAGAATTAATGATCAACATTTAACATTTAACGTGTTTGATGCTTTCAAGGGTGCAGACCTAAATAACGAATGCCATGCTGTTGAATTTGTTGACATTGTAGTGCAGAAAGAATTTGCAAGTCATATGCACAACAATTTCGATGCAAAGTCTGTTGAATTAAATGAAACAAAATTAACTAAAGAATCTGGAGAACTGATGGAAATTCAGCAATCTAGAAATGGATTCAAGGGGAACTTTGAATCATTAGACTTATCAGGTTGATATTTCAACCCTCATTGATCGTCAATACAAAATCCACCTGTACTGGATTTGAAGCCATTACCAGTGCATTTGAAGTATGCTTATTTGGGAGATAACGATACACTGCCTGTAGTTATCCCTATCAAGCTTACAACAGACCAAGAGATGCAATTACTGGAAGTCTTAAAAAATCCAAGAAAGCTTTAGGATGGTCAATCGCGGATATCAAAGGAATTAGCCTTGTAATCTGCATGCACAAAATAATAACTGAAAATTGCCATGGCAAATCTATTGAATAGCAAAGGAGACTAAATCTTGTCATGAAAGAAGTAGTTAAAAAGGAGATTATCAAATGGTTGGATGTTGGAATTATATACCCAATCTCTGATAGCTCTTGGTTGAGCCTTGTTCACTGTGTACCCAGGAAAGGAGGGTTCACTGTAGTCAGCAATGATAACAATGAACTCATTCCCACACATACGGTCATAGGTTAGAGAGTTTGTATGGATTATCGAAAGCTCAACAAAGCAACGAAGAAGGACCAATTCCCTCTACCTTTTATAGATTAGGTATTGGACAGACTAACAGGGAAAGTCTTCTATTGTTTCTTAGATGGCTACACAAGGTACAACCAAATTGCCATATCTCCTACTGATCAAGAAAAGACTACATTCACATGTCTTTATGGAACATTTGCTTCCATAAGATGCCATTTAGGTTATGTAACGCCCCTACAACATTCTAGCGTTGTATGATGGCAACATTTTTTGACATGGTGGAGAAATTCCTTGAAGTATTCATGGATGATTTCTCAGTGTTTGGCGACGCTTTTGAATACTATTTGAAAAACTTGGGATTAGTACTTTACTGATGTCAGGAAACAAATCTTGTGCTGAATTGGGAAAACTGCCACTTCATGGTTTGTGAAGGCATTGTTTTGGGCCACAAGATTTCACAGGAAGGAATTGTCGTCGACAAAGCAAAAATAAAAGTCATTGAAAAGTTGCCACCACCCATTTTAGTGAAAGGAATCAGAAACTTCCTTGGTCATGCAGGATTTTACCGTCGTTTTATCAAGAATTTTTCTAAGATATTCAAACCTCTATGTTAATTGTTGGAATAAAACAAACCATTTCATTTGATGAGTTATGTTCAAAAGTGTTCGAAGAGTTAAATGAGCGATTAAGTACAGCACCTATAGTCACTACACCAGACTAGACTTTACCGTTCAAACTGATGTGTGATGCAAGTGACTTTGTTGTAGGAGCAGTTTTGGGGCAAAGAAAAACCAAGATGTTTCATGCTATTTATAATGCCAGTCATACATTGATATATTCATAGCTCAATTATACCACCACGGAGAAAGACTTGTTAGTAGTGGTATTTACCTTTAAAAAATTCAGAGCTTATTTAGTGGGCACCAAAGTCACAATTTATACAGACCATTCTGCCATTAAATACTTGGTGACAAAAAAAGAGGCCAAGCCCAAACTCATTAGATGGATATTGTTGTTGCAGGAATTTGATTTGGAGATTAAAGATAGGAAAGACACTGAAAATCAAGTGGCTGATCACTTGTCACGACTAGAAGCAAGGAATAATTATGGTGATAGTCAAATGATTAAAGACGAATTCCCAGATGAGCAATTATTTTCAACTATGGCATTTCCATGGTATGCTGATATTGTTAACTTTCTAGTCAATGGGTTGTTGAACCTGCAACACAATCCAAAGCCCCTATGACTGCCCAGGAACTTTCAATTCATCAACTGATTGATGAAATTACAAATTTAGATACCGACGATGATGAGGAAGAGGTAACCATCAACCAACTTAAGAGAAAATGACTCAAGAAGGCTACAGGTAAGACTGCTCAAGCTGATAGTGATGACCAGGACAGGCCGTAACGTTACAAATGAGCTGCAAGGAAATCTACACAACCCAAGTAAAATAACATTCTTTCCATCCAAGCTTTGATTTTGATAATTTTCATTCATTTTTGACATATCTGTTAATTGCATTCATGTAGCTTTTATTCAATTAATTCTTTCACGTTCGTGCATTTAGGACAATGCATCCCTTAGGTTTGGGGGTGTGTTGTGCATATAGACTACATTGTTAATTGTTCATACAATCATTTTGCCATAACATTCAATTGTCATTCAACTGCCTGATTATGTGAGTGTATGGTTATCAATGATGTTCAATGAGGATAATAACTCTTCTTTGTAAACTTAAAAAATATTGTGATAGTTTTTTAGGCATGTTTAGTATAGGATAGTTGTTGAAAATGAATTTCTAAAAGTATAATTTGAAATATAAATGCAATTAAGCTATAGTAGCATTCTTTGAATAAATTTAGGACTTCTTAACTTAAATTCAGTATAGTAATAGTGTATAATTTATGTCATGGTAAAATAATATGAATACTCCAATGTTTGAATCTATTGAGTAGGTCAGTAATATTTTATTTGCTCAGTTATATTGTTGACCAGAAAAATAAGTTTAGATATGAGTGTTTGTCTAAAAAAAGTATATATTGTAGGGACACTCCACTGAATTTTTAAGCTAAATTGCTAAGAAAGTAGTTGTTTGCACCATGCATCTTTTTAGTTAAAAGATTTTGTTTCATGAGTGATTTATATTCAAAATGTGACATGAAATAATACATGGCAGTCTAGTGTATACTCCATTGAGGTTGTCGAGTATAAAAGCATGTGACAAAATGAATTCCCTAGAAAAATTTTGTGCTGGAAATTGAATAAATTCCAAAAAACAAATGAGTTTACGAGAGAGGTAACCTAGGTATATTCAAAAGAAATCTGCTATAGTTTTAATTACTAAACTATTTAGAAATTTTTACCTTTAGAAAACATTTTCTGCACTCCATTTGCTAAACAGGTTTACAAGAACTGTAAGTAATTTTTCTTTGTCTCTGTAGAAGATTACTGAGAATAGAGGTACACAGTATGCTCATTATGATTTGGCAATATAATTGGTGACTGATTATTTTGGCAATTCCTTGCATTCATGCATATTCATACATTATTTGCTTGAGGACAAACAATAATTCAGGTTTGGGGGTGTGATAACTCCTTAAAAGAGTTATATTTTAGGCCTATAGATGGAATTAATTGTTTGTAATTAAGTAAATATATCTGCATTTTAGGATAATTTTGGAACATTGCATAACAAAACTTGGATTGCGCTATATTGGTCATCATTTATTACTTTTATTACTTGAGGAAGGAAAAGTTGTGGTTGTGGTTGGACATAGGTATAGGTAGAAGAAGAGGATGAAGAGGATGCAGAAGGAAAATAAGGAAAGTGAAACATTGCCGTGGAAAATGGTAAGATTTATTGTCAACACAACTGCCATGGCAATTCCAGGAAGATAACTCAGCATTTTATCCACGTCACTCTCAGCCAGCTGGACGTATACCAGAAAAATCACCCTAAAGAAGAGGATAAAATGAATGTTGAGAGGGATAGATCCACCCAATAAAAGAAAGAGAGAGAATACGTGAGCAAAGGGGGGAGAATTGGTGTGAGAAAGAGATTGGTGACAGTAATTTTCTCCTTACGCAAATAAGAACTCTATTAAGAATTCCAGAGAAAGAAAGGGTAGCAGCTTAGAAGAGAACAGAATACAGATGTAAGGAATGGGAAGAGAAATATATCCTGAATTCACGAGCAATCTGAAGAACCAAGAAGAGCTAGAGTGTAGAATTAACTTCCTACAGTTCTCCCTTTATTTTCTAGAAATTTTTGTCATTCAAACTTATTTGAGAAATGTTGATGAATGATTCTAGTTTGATGTTTACTTTTTCACCCATGAACTAAATCTTTTCTAGGTTGGAGTTGTTTAGGTGAATGTTTTATCATCTTTAATGCCCAGGATTTGAGATTGCCTATATCACTGTTTCATTCGATTTATGCTTATTTTAAATACATGCATGCAAGCTTTAGACATAGTTGATTGTATGTTGTATTCTTAGGTCTATTTAATTCTGGAAAGGTTAAGAATACTGGATCTTGAATCGTTTGATGCAAGCGAATACTCGGCAAAATATTCGTAGCACTCTAAAAATAGATATTGTGAGTTATACAGAGAGGAACGTCATTACAGTTATCAATCCCAAGTTCTGTAGACGTACATGAACTTAGATTTTTAACTTGAGATCTAGCTATCGAAAGTGGTAGGTCACAGTAGCGAATCTCTAGGCAGTAGATTAGACAATATTTTGCCATGGCATTATTTTGATATGATCATTTCACCTGAATAATTCTTTGTTCTCTGTGAATTGCCGCATCATTTTATTTGCCATACCAATTCTTTGTTCTTTATCATTTAATTCCAGTAATTCAGTATTCAAGTTTCTTATTCACTTTGAGATTATTTCCTGATATGTTTGTATAATTAACAGGATTATAATAACGTACACAATTTCTTACCAGTTTCTGATCCCTGTGGAGACGATACTTACTTATCACTTTATTACGTGAATGACGTGTACACTTGCACAATTGCACTAGTTATTTTACATGCAACAATATTCTTGGCGTACTAATTATTTCTCCCTTGCGTTGGCTCAACTTAAGAATTTGTACACTTTCGGCATTACTACAATCCTTCATTTCAATCACTCATGCTATAAGCTACAATCCAGAATAACTTTGTTCACCCATTTTGCTCTTGTTTCTTACAAATGAATCATTACCTCTCTTGCCAACAAAACATATGCAATTTTCCTTAGCAATTATTACCATCGCGGACTAACGTACGGCAAAATTGACTTAGTGAACTCATGCATGGGGATTAACACGTGGTGAGCTTTTACATGCGGATATACACAAAGTCTTATATACGTGGACTTGATCTTCACGATAACATACTGGAAAACTTTTATGTGCGAAATTATCATGACAGATTCATATATGTGGATTCTTACTTGTGAACTCAACATTAAAAGATAGCTGCTACAAGACTCTTATTTGAAGGAGTCAATACTAAATTCTTGTTTGGCAGATAGTCATTGCGGATTCTTGACTTAAGGCTAATCCTTGACAGACTCTTGGATAATAGACTTATTGACTATAGTGAAAGATAGTCACAGGTATGCTTCACATCAAAGGCTCGTTCAAGCTAATCATGTACAGAGGTGTCAGGTTACCCGTTCAGGCTAAACCTTTACTGACACAGTAATAGTCTGGCCAGAGCTGTATATACATGTAAGGTTACCAGTCCAGGTCAAACCTTTAAAACGACATCAAATTACTAGTCCAGACTAAATCTGTGTCACATGTATCTTTGAGTCCACAACAAATGTTGGATCTTAGAATCATCAGGAAATAACACTTGACCATGTGAATGAGTCTTTTACTAAGGTCATCAGGACACTTTCATTTATATCCTGATCTCATTCCTTTGTATCAGCAGACTATCATACATATATATGCGGATTCATATACGTGAATTGTTCTGTGGACTTCCGTATGGAGAATTTCCACGAGTAACCTTGTCACGAAGCTTAGAGAACAATTCCATCAAATTGTATTATTTTGAGTATACCCATGGCCGTAAAACTTGCTTATATACATGAGGCTTAAGACCTTAGACTCTGCACACAAATCATTTTCACTACTAACATATATCATGCATTCAACTTAACATACTGTAAATAACACAACATAAATCATAACAAACCTATTATCATTAACAATTCATTAAATTAACAACTTATAAATTTGACCAGACATGCATTTGAAATCAGCACTTTGCATGCTTCATTAGTATGACAACATTCCACTATAATTCCACTCTTCATCAACAGTTGAACATGAAGTTAAACATACCACAACAACATAATACTAATATACATAAACACCCACTGAGGATTTAAGTTCAGAAACTCACCAGGAATATACTTGAAAGCTGATTCCGACTATATCTGCTTAAACTTTTCTCCATTGCTTGAGCCTCCTCTTTATCGATTAACTAAGCCAGTTTACTAAATTTCTCAATTTCATGAGCTAATTCACTAGTTTCTCCTTTCATGCAGACCGCTCCATGATTTCTCTCTTACCAAAACAAACCAAAAAAGAATATAGAAGAAAGAAAATGAATAAAAAAAATGAGAGAATGGTCCTAGGAGAATGACGTCCATCTCTTATATAACCCTCCCGCACTTGTACACCAAAATCAATTTATCAGCAGCAACATTAGTGTCACCCATCATAATGTTTCCTACTAAGAAAATACTTGGTTCTAAAGTAACAAGACTAATAATGGAAATCTAACCATTTGCTAAATTAGTTAGCAAGATCCAAGTAATTACACTAGGACCCTTTGATACCCGAAATTAATGTTGTACTTATCCTTTATTATTTTTGGGTGTGACATCCAAGTAATGATTTAAGTTTTACATTTCACCATGTAGCAACCTCACACTCATACAAAAATCTGGATCACTCTCCACTAGGTCTTTCTCCTTAAAAGCTTAGTTGTTAAACCAAGTGACTTACTTGAATTTTACCTACACAAAATGCACTCCAGATTCCTTACTGAACAAAAGACAAGTGTTAATTCTCATACATACTACCCAATACAAGCTTATCATATGTAAGAGTTTTAGGCTTGCTAATATACATATCAATTACAATCTCCTAAGTAGCCTTACAAACAGGACTACAACTATCTTAATAAATACCAAGATAAGTATAGAGGTTTTCAAGATATCTTCAAGTCAACTCGATCCAATCTTAATAAAATAGAAAATTCAGATTGCATTGGAACACTTGGATCTAATCCTTAAGTGATTTGATTCGATACTGGTAATCTTAATATATGGGCCAAAATTTTTTGGCATAATCAACAATTGCGTAACCCAATGGATTTTAGTTCAAAAGATTGTCAATTTAAAAAAGATAAATTACGTCGTAGCTATAACTTGTAACTAGTGTGATAATTGGAACCATAATTGCTCAACAGTTTTTTTTTAAATATATTTTGCTGAAAATATCTAATTGTTATGTAGTTGTTGCAACTTATAATTTATAAAAGTATATTTTGGTTTAGGTTGAATCAGAGACATCAAACATTTCGTCACCGATGTTTAATCGAAATTCGATTATAAATATAATGGACTTTGGTGTTGTTCGCTTTCTGTATTATCATGAAGCTCAACAATGTTTTCAGCCCCAGCTGAGACCATTGAGATCAAATTGTTTGCACCTTGAAGCTACATCATTTTCTTCATCAACATTTAAATCAAGCTTTGTTGCGAAGTAATGGAGTCCATCTTCTTCATTTCTTCCATTAAAATTCCTTTCAGAAAATCTGCTGCTGTTGCCGTTGAAGCCCTTCCCTTTATCTCCTTGTAATCCTACAGTTATGGACAAATCACTGCCATTGGAGCTTCTATCTGCAATCTTGCCTGTTGAAGACGGAACCATTTTGTTCTCTTTCAGCCCAGTTTGGGGTAGCCATGGATCTTCTGCTACAAGGCTGTAGGGTCTTAAACAAATCCCATTGTTGTGTATTTCTTGGTCTTTCTGAGATCCTTCAATGGAGGTCAAACAGCTATCTATGGAATTTGTTTTTGTTTTCTGGTGGCATAAACCCTGCAACTCTTTCAAATCCATTAGTGTTGAATCCAGGCATTGGTTAGACACTTTAGACACCAGTTCAGATAATTGAAGTTGGGCTGCTTCAAGCCCCATTGAACCCGGATTTTGTCTTCCAAGACTCTCTTGAGCTTTCTCCAGTACTGACTGTAAGTACTTCCCTTGGGCCTCGATCCGAAGCTGTAAATGTCGCTGCACCTCGAGCTGCTCGTGAAGCCGTCTCTGGACTTCAATTTGCATTTGCAGTGCTTCGCCGATTGGTAAGCCTCTGGATTGTTTTATGAATATCAAAGTCAGTATATGAAAAAATATATATAAACGATTGAGACACCATTCATGTTATTACCTGTTTGTTTGAGGTCCAACAGTTGAGTTATTCATCTGAATCCCATTTGCTTCACTCATTTTGTCTGCTGGCATTGCAACCGCACCTATATCCATTGGGTTAAAAGTTATAGCTCCTGACCTTTTATATTTTTGTTTAAAGTACACTAAAAAGCAGGGGAACACAGTCTTCTTACCTATTTTGTTACTGCCATTATTAGCTTGTCCATGGGGATTTTTACTAAGCCTGTATTTCTGCAGCCAAAATGTGAGAATTACTTAGCAATTGTACAACGTGTTATGTTGGAGGCCGATTCTGAACATGTGACAATGAGGAGTTAGATATAAATTACCTGAAGGTGACTCTTGAGATGATACAAGGTAAGGCCAGGAATCCCCATTATTTTCATTACCGTTTTAGGAGTAGCCTCTGCAATGAAAAGGTGTATACGGTTATTTGTACTCGTCCGAAGCAGTTTATGCATGTGGCGGAGACATATTTGGATAAGAAATTACTTACTGTCTGCTCCTCCGAGCTGATTGACAGCTTCAATGAAGCGTTCATGGAGGTCAGGCGTCCACTTCAGTCTGGGCTTGGCATCAGTTGAGAGGACAAGGCCAGAATCTCCAGTGCCATTCCCACCTTGCAGTAACAAATGCCTGTCAGGAATGGCCGTTCTCAAACAAGCCTGGATGTTTTTCCCTTGATGATGATGATGATGGTACATCTTCTATCTCCAAAAGGAACTCAAAGCATGCAAATAGACAAGAGGACACGCTCAAATGTTGCCTCTCCCTAATGCCCAGTAATTACAAGCCAAAGGTGAGCCCAGCCATGATGGCTTTATAAAGCAGGTTTTACAAGAATAGAATCTGGGAAATAGCTACATGGCAACATCATGACCTGAGCCAAAGGACAGCGCTTTGAATTCTTGCAACACAAAACCAACTTTCTAAAAAACACTTGAAAGAACTTGCATTAGATACTGGGAATTGATCCATCATTTTTCCTATTCGTCCCTACTGGCAAAAGCTCCAAGAATCTTATTCCCCCATGGGTGACTTGGATTAGGGGAATCCACTAACTATGTTTTCTCGACTTCAAACAAGATTCTTAGAAACTCTTGTACCTTTGTTCCTCACTATCACACCCCAAACCACATGATTTTGTCCTACAAAACGTTTCGCTTGGGGCCATCTGAGTCTCTACAGCGCATCCTAGAGTTTTTCAATATGGAATTGGAGCGATGTCAGGAATACAATTAAGTGATGAAGAATATAATTACCAAATTTTAGTTTTTAACCGGTAAGATTCTTTTGACTGAAGCACCGTGAAACTTTGGAATTAGATACATACAAGAAAATTTTAAAAATTTGAGGAAGAAATATGCTCTTCATTGGAGATGATTATTGTTTGGTGGCAAAGGAATGAAATATGGAATGCATTCCACAATCTGTCTACTACACCTCCAGTTTATTACTTAAATGACACGAGCAAATNATTAAAACAAAAAAAAAAAAACTAAGCACACCAATATCAACCCTTTCCGACTCCAGTTGACATAGGAATAATTTAGAAGCTGTAGGAGAGAACTCTTGCCCCTTACTAGGCACCTCCGAGACCCAATGAACACGTGTCTGAAAATATCTGAAAATATTAAATATATTTGTATTTGGCACTCGGTCTGAATAATGTAGTTATAATTTAGAAGCAGGGGTCCCAAATCCTTTGGCTTTGTGGAACTGGCATAAGACAGCCGGCACCTTAAACGGGGAATCCTAAGCACCCGATGAAAAGGAAGGGATTTTGTACTTGCATTTGTTGAAAAAACATGACAAACCCTGGCCCTGAAAACGACAACTTGCCATTGACCTTAATGCTTTTGTCTGGTTTTTTTTCTTGATTCTCTTTCTATGAATCTATACGCTCTTCTTTCTTCATTTCCATTACTTACTTAAGAGCTTATCTTAATTAACCAATTATAAGTGGCTTCTCAAACATCCTTCTTATAGATATATATAGAAATGTCAGCCTAATGCAGAAATATACATGCTTAAACTTGGAAGTGTAG
Organism: Gossypium gossypioides; assembly: GCA_013467495.1. NCBI lineage: Eukaryota > Viridiplantae > Streptophyta > Magnoliopsida > Malvales > Malvaceae > Gossypium > Gossypium gossypioides. Next base: position 638 of record JABEZY010258866.1, on the reverse strand, counting down.
TTTTTTGCTGTTTCGTATTCTTTGTTATTCATTTCTGTAATATTCTGTTTATATCTTCAATCAATGTGGTAAATAATATTCATTTATGCCTACATCCTCTATAAATGAGAACTAATTAAAATGAAAACAAAAAAGAAGCCAGAGAGGGAACTAGTTTTGGCGATAATGAAGGAATTATATGATATTATTAATCTCTTTATGGCCAGAATATTACTGTTTAAAATAAAAAAGAATAATATCTGCACGATCAACAGCTAATGAGGAATAAATTCGTAATATTAAGTTATGGAGACCAAATCTGGAAAATAATATAAACCAACAAATATAGAGAAAATTTAATAAAAATTGTTGAAGAATAGGTATATATATATATATGCTGACTGCTGATGCCCACAATAAAATGGACTACTTTACCAATAAAGGCCCATTTCTAATTTTATTTACAGAAATAGGTCACTTTTTTCATTATTTATTGAAATGGGCCGAAAACACCAAAACGCCTCCACGTAAGAGCATTTTAGGGAGAAATTTCAGTAAAACGCATCCTTGAGGGAGCGATTTTGGCATGTCAGCACAAAACGCACTGACGTGGCAAAATCGCTCCCTTAAGGACGTGTTTTAACCCATATTTTTTTAGG
>JABEZY010258602.1:0-20563 GCA_013467495.1 Gossypium gossypioides | reverse complement strand
TCATTCAACCAAACAATTGAATTACTTATTACAGCTCTATTCCATTACAGTGAACCAAACGTACCCTTAATTGCGAGGTAGACATCCCGAAGCCGGAAGAGTTTACGAAGACAAGGTCTGTATGCAATGTGGACAATTTCCTGTGGAATATAGAGCATTACTTCTATGCCAAAGGCACCATGGATGATGTGATTAAGGTAAACAATGCTTCCATGTTTCTTATTGATTTTGCGCTTTTATGTTGGCGAGGCAGGTCCACAAATAAAAGACATAGTGAAATTAGGTCGTGGGAAGAGTTCCAACATGAGTTAAAGGGGTAGTTTTATCCAAATTATGCCGATGAGGAAGCTCGGGAAAAGTTGTGATAGCTTACGCAATGAGACATAGTTGGGGAGTATGTTCGAGAGTTCAAGGAACTCATGCTTTAAATTTTAGATATGAACGACAACAAGGCGTTTCTTGCCTTCAAGAATGGGTTAAAGTTGTTGGTCAGACAAGAATTGAAATAATGAGGTGTCCAAGAGCTGTCGAAAGCCATGACAGTAGCAGAGTCCGTGGTCAAGCTGGGTCTAGGAAAAGACAAGCTTGAGTCTTTCGAGTCCGAGGAAAGGGGCATATATGGAGGGAACCACAAGGAAGATAATGGCAATAGCAATGAAAATGGTGGTAATAGGAAACCACGAGCTGGGAAGAGGAAACCCAACAACCTGAAGAAAAAAAAGAGCAAGTTAAAATGCTTTCTTTGCGACGATTCACATGTGTTAAAGATATATTCGAAGAGATGTCCGAAGAGATCTGTTCTTTTGAGAAATGACAAGCCAAAAAAAGGAGCCGAGAGACTTAGGTCCAGTGCAAGTGGTGCCGAAGCCAATGAGACCAAAGAAAAAAAGAAGTTAGTGGTATGCTTCTTGTGTGGTGGTCCACATAGGTTGCAGAACTGTCCAAAGAAGGCTCCCATTAAAGGGGATAGTGAGTCAAACAAAGTACCCAAAAGACTTGGTTCGAACGCAATGGGTGTTGAAGCCAATAGGGCAAAGAGGAATAAGAAGAAGCAAGTGAAATGCTTATTGTGTTGTGGTATGCATAAGTTTTGGAACTGTCCAGAGCAATCCAAGTTAGTCGTGGTCAGGAGAAAGATAATAATGAAGCCTGTTGAGTCGTCGGAGGGGATTCCACCAAAGAATGGGTGAGTTGTGCATCGAATTTAGGGGAGAAAGTAGCGATGGAAACATTGAAGCTAGGAATAATAAGGCTCAATTCAGGGAAAGTGACGGAGCTTGCTGAGTTGTCAGAGAGGTTTCCACCAAAAAAAGAGGTGAGTTTTGCATCAAACTTAAAGGAATAAGTAACTAAGTAAACTTTGAAGCTAGGATCAATGAGGCTCATTTCTATTGAATTATCAGATGAGCTACCACCTATAAGAAAGGTGGGTTGTGCATCAGACTTTGAGAAAGTGGTGATGTAAATTAAACAGTCGAGTCGAGTAAATACTGTGATTAAGGTACATTTCGAACACTTTGGTTGTGTTTTGTATTCTAACTTGTTGGCTTGGCAAGAATGTAAAGGCTCTTTCAAAGTTCTGAAGTGAGGAGGCCGAGGGGCTGTGGGCAAGCCAAAACCTAATTGTGAGAATCAAGAGGATTCCGATCGAGGCAAGTCAAAATGTGGGCAAGTGAGAGCGATAGCTTCTTGTAAACGAGTAGAAAAAATTGAGCTAAGAAGTGACGAAAGCCGAGATGAAAGTTCTGATGGGCAGGACAACCTGATAATGAGACTAGTCAGGAAAAAACTTAAAGCATCGAGAAAGTTTCGAAGCGAATCAAGTCAGTGCTATTCCGAAAGAGCAACGAGGGCGGTGCAAGAATGGGTGGAGGAGAATGTCACGGGTAGCAGTTCAAAGCCCGTGACCATAGCACAAAATGCACCCCATGAAGGTCTATCAGTTAGATGGGGATCATTTGACCCACGAGAGCTGACCTAATTCAAAGAATTGTTGGAGAAGCTTGGGTAGCCCAATGATGCAGATATGGAAAGATAGGTTAACTTAGGTTACCTTGGTAAATGAGAAACTAATCTTAGAAAATTGAGTAGAATAATATCTTGTAAGATTAGATATGATTTGATTATGTAAATCTTGTAAATCCCTTGATTGTAGGGATAGACTTAATCTTGTCCGTTGATGTAATTCGATCTATACCATCGGTTTTGGGGGAGCTCAACTATAAATAGAAAGTCTCTCCCTCAGTTGTAAATCATCCATTGTATCCTGAATTTTTAAGAGTAATAGAATTCTTTGAGAGTATTTACTCAAACACCTCTCGTGCATTGTTTTCTGTGGCTAGTCTGTTATTTGAGCATTCTTTTGGCTGTGTTGCTTCCGCTATATAAATTGGCGCCTTGGAGGAATTCTGCGAGAATCCTCAATTCTTGGGAGTTAGGCTGACTTAGGTGTGTTTAAAAGGATAGAATCGCATAAGGATGCACGGATTGTGAGACTAAAATTCTAGCCTCGTAATATTTTCACCAACAACTAGATCGAGAGATAATTCAAATGTGTATGTAAAAGGAATTTTAATAAAATTGTCTCATGAATTTAAAATTTAATATTTAAAAGACACTTAGCATGACTTGATTGGCCAATTTTTTTAAATGTCAATTAAGTTTTAAACCAAAATCTATAACCAAATGATAATTTAACTATTAAATTGGGAAAAAAATTTAAATAACAAAGCTAAAAATTGGATATAGGTCAGAGGCCAAATTGTGAGTTAAACCGTCAAAAAAAAAAAAACTCTGCCAAGAACGAAATTTCTAACTAGTAATTTCGCTCGAACAATGAGTTTTTCAACTATTCTACTCTATTCCATTCGATGATCAAAATCGTAATATTAATATTGAAAGAAAAACTAAACTATAATCTATTCATCGAGTGTTTATCTAGTAAAAATAATCGTAATAAAAAAAAGTAATTGAAAGGAAAAAAAAGTGGAAAGTAATTGTACTGTTAATAAAGAGGGAAAAAACTAATCTTCTACGATGATCGTTTTTGGCATAAAGAGAAAGACGTGGCATGATGTGAGGCAGACAATTTCGGAACCACAATTTCATGCCTACGCCATTGTTTTTCACTTCCTCAAACAAAACAAAACCAGCTTCAGACTTGAGCTGAGGCATTAACGCCTTAACTTGTGTTGCGTTGGCCTTGTTATATACCACACTCTCCTTAAAATGCGCACCCTCCTTACCTTGAGACCTCCGTCCATTTCTTCTTGTTATTTTCCTCCTCCTCCTTCTTCCAATTCTTTTCTCTATAGCTGCTTTAGACCCAACAAGCGTTTCCACTTATTCAAGACTTGTTCTTCTCTCAGACAATCTAAGAAGCAGCGGTCCCTTCAGAAGACTCCATCCAATGCTCCACAGAGTCTGAGATGGTTCCTCAACCCTAAAGGTGACGATGACGAGAAGCTCAAAGGGGATGGTGACGGTGATGGTAATAATGGAGAGATGGAAGGCGACACTGCACTTAAAGGTACCCTTTTGGCTGGAGTTTTACTTGTGGGTGTTGTTGGTGGATTTGGTACTGTCGGGTATGTCTACAAGGACCAGATCAATGCTTTCTTGAACCAGTTCTCCACTTTCATTGAAGGTGTGTCTTCATCATAGCCACACCCTTTTTCAGAATTCATCTGTTGGGTCTTACTTTTTTTTTTGTTAATTGAGCTCTTTGATAATTTAACTTTGGAATTGGGGTCGGTTTATTTCGATAATTATGTAGATTTGTCTATTTAGTTTGCCTTAGCATTTGAAGGTCTAAGCAATCTGGGCTTTCTATGATTTGGAATTACATAAAAAAGGAATTTCTTCCAAATGATGCGGCTGAAATAGCTTGCGCTAGACACCACCTTATCCTTACTCTTCCCCATGACCCCGTCATCAGATAACTTCATCCAAATACGTAAATTAACTCGGCACTTCTGGTTTACAAGAAATGAATTTTATCAATATTGAGCGCTGGCCCTTGCTATGCATCATCTCACTGTTAAAAGAACATTTTCTGGTTCATGTTCATCCATTTATGTCTTTAAATCTTCTTTGCTTTCAGTAGTTTCTCAGCCGAGCTAGGCTAAAATAATCAAGGAACGAGTGTTGCTTGTTATTATTATTAATTTTGGACGGTTAATTGAGGTGATATTTTGTCATTTCTTCCCTATGGTGGAGAGACTTGTCTCCTTGGCTATGTGAGGTAATTGGTGGTTAAAGATTATTTGTAACATAAGTTCTTTTTGTGGTCAGTGCTGCGGGTAAATTTATATTTTACATGTAGCTTCTTAACCACCAAAAAAATATTGACACTGTAATTCATGTGATACTAAGGCATTTACAGTTTTGCCTTTGAAGTTTACCTGCATTGTGGAAACTCCTTTACTGGCATATGGTGTGCTTACAGGGTCCTATAACTTCATTTATCCTTTTTCTGGAATGAATTTCAGATTAGACTAGTAAAACATGCTTATTAATGTGGACTGATGCTTTCTTTCTTTTATTTAATGAACAAGCTCTAGAATTTTAATGGTAGAGGTTCCTTCGATTAACAGGTTATGGACCTGCTGGATATGCTTTGTTTGTAGCAGTTTATGCAGGATTGGAAGTAAGTGTTTATTACCACCTTTAGTGGTTACCTCTTTTATTTTGTTCTATTTGAAGCCCAGCATTGAGCTATTTTGTTTTCTAGACTTTTATGCAAGTTAATGATGAGTACATTTTCATTAGAGGTAATAGAGTTGATAATTTAGGTGTTTTCTCTTCTCCTGCTTGGAATTTGCATTGTCTCCTGAAATATGTACAATATGTATGTCATTGCAAATCTCTCTTTTTCTGTCTGCATTCATTGTCTTTTCTTTTTGGACTTCTACTTAAATATATTTGTAAGTTGCTGTTTCTGAGAGCAACCCTTGTCATTTTGTAATATTGTAGGTCCTTGCTATTCCTGCCATTCCATTGACTATGTCTGCTGGTCTTCTTTTTGGCTCTGTCATTGGCACCATTTTAGTCTCTATCAGTGGAACTGTAAGTTTGTTCTCTTCTAAACACAAAAGAGGAGAGAATGTGAGTGCACTGAATTTTATGCATTAATATTCTTTTAATATTTTAGGTGGCCGCAAGTATTGCCTTTCTGATTGCTAGATATTTTGCTCGTGAGCGTATACTAAAACTAGTAGAGGGGAACAAAAAGTTCCTTGCAATTGACAAAGCAATTGGAGAAAATGGCTTCAGAGTGGTTACCCTCCTTCGATTGAGTCCTTTGCTCCCGTTTTCACTGGGGAATTATCTCTATGGATTAACATCTGTGAAGTTTGTGCCATATGTTTTGGGAAGGTTTGCTTGATCTTCCAACTGATATGTGTGCTTGCTTTTGATATTTGTTGTGATGTTTGAATACCATTAAAGAGATTTTCATTATTCATTAATTTTATAACTAATTGCATCTACCTCTAACTTACATAAGCTTTTTGCAAATTTTTGTTGTTAAAGAAAATCAATATTTACTAGCATGAAAAAGAAGGGCTAGGATTATTCTAAATGTTTCTAGCTATGCTCTTTTTGCAACTACAGTTTTACAAAATTCTCCTCTCTATTTGACTGAAATTCATGTTGCAGAATGTAGGTTTCTGCTGGTATGATTGACCACTGCACAGCATTGTCCTGTATAAATTACAATAGTCCTGAAAAGATTTAGTTTTCTGTTTAAAGAACTCGCTGGAATCATCAAAATGTGGTATAGAATTCCAAATAGCTTTACATGATGTTTGCCTCAAGTGGATGGAGTTTTGAAAAGGGGTCCCTGGTTTTCAATCATGAGAGGAGAAAGGGACCTAAAAGAATAATCATTTAGCCTATGGCTTTCTATGATTTAAATGCTGGATTATGACGTAAATACCTATTTGATGTTTGGTAGAACTCCTGAAAATAGTCGTTTTCTAAAACTCATGCTATCCACTTTTTGCTCCAAACTGAACTAATATTTGTCATGCAGTTGGCTCGGGATGCTTCCAGGGACATGGGCTTATGTCAGTGCTGGTGCATTTGGTCGAGCAATTATTGTAAGTTTTCATTTTTTTCCTTTGCTAGTTACCTACATCATCAAGTTTTTAGTCATTCAAACTTCATATCTTCTTCCAAGTCCTTGCACCTATTTTCCCTTTTCTAATTTTATCATCTTAAATTTACCGGCTCTCATTTAACCAATACTACTTCCTAGCGTATTATGGTTCTTTCCTAGGCAGTTCTACAAGTATCTACTACTTGTCTACCTAAACATCAAGCAAGAGTATCATTTCTGTTAGGATGAGAACAATTTGAGCTAGAAAATTGGTGTTTGTCATTTATGAGGTTCTCCAACAGTGACACTGAAATGTTGTCTACTGCTCAGCTCGTCCAAAGCCATAATCTGAAACTAATTGGTATTTGCTATGTGAATTTATTTTCTCTTTAAGATCAGTTAAAAGGCTTTTATTGTCTGAAACATCTAAGAAACCCTGATATGTTTTTATGGCCTAAACCAATGTATTTTTATCTACTGCTAGCTTTCCTACTTGACTAAAAACAATGCTTTGTATGAGCATTGCTTGGTCTATGTTTTGATGGCCAGACCATCCTCTCTCAATTTATCATCTACCTTATAACAATTACTGCATCTTCATTTAAGTTCTCACTCATCGTTCTATTTGAATGGCTACACAGTTGAAAAATATTTTTGCTACCCTACAACTTCAGTTGTGCTGATTCTTTGAGTCAATACCAATTTGGGTTTTCATCCCTACATTCATTTAGGTCCTATGAGGTCTTAAAATTTTCATTGAGTGGTGGTGTTTTTTGTTATGATTAGCCCCTCGTACAATTGCTGGCGTTATGTTTTATCAAATTGATTTTCTTTTCTCCATTTGTGAAAACTTTCAGCAAGAGGAATCAGATTTTGGGATTGGTGGAGGAAATGGTATATTGACACTTGGACTTGGACTATTGGTCACTGCTATAGCTGCAGCTTATGTAACGCAGCTTGCAAAGGTAATGTCATTTGGTTACCTTTTCAGACTGTTGACCTTTGTATTTGCCTATGCTCATATTATCAGTCCAAATTTCATTTGACAATTTACTTCCAATTCCATGAGGTATGGTGACAGGTGACAGGTGACGGTTAGGATTAGCGGTTGCTTAAATCATTTGATGGATTAATTATCTGATATCTGTTGCCTGGATTGTGATGGTGCAGGATGCCGTAAAAGATATTGAGTAAGCATCAGGAGTCGATTTTGGTCCAGTTACGTTGATGACAGTATAGTTGAAAATTGTAAGCATGTACATCAAAATCAATTTGTATCTAATACTCTGAATTTTACCTTTTAGTGAATGTACCATCCCTTTTTTTTTTTTACACAAAGCATTAGCAATGGCTTTAAGTTGGATTGAGGCACGCCCTGCGTACCCTGAATTATGTTAACTAGGTATTGTATGAAAGATAGATGGAAGCATATTTCCTGTAACTATTGCATTGTGACTAACAAAGTACAATCTCGGATACATGGAAGCATATTTTTGTAGGCAGGAACGTTATCTTTCTTTCTTCTTTAATATTTGTTTTTTAATAGTCAATTAAAAATTGGCTGGGAGAAGAAGGCGTTGAGAGGAGGTCAGACTCCTTGGGAGAAGTCTTTGAAGTGTCGTCCATTTAAGAGCCAATGGACCCCTCAATGGAAGGTATTGTCCTCGTGTCAGGGTTTGTCTTTGGCCTGTGGAGAGCCGCTATACAGTTCACGAAGGGAGGCGTCTTGATTGGTGAAGATAGGTATTTGCAAGCTCATGGGAGAGGCTTTAGTGTTATGCACATCATGGTTGCAAGATTCATTCAACATAATTAATATTGGCACAACATTGATGCCTCTCTCGTGCGCTTGTAGGCACTTATTTCCGCCAATTGAGGCACTTCCTCATAGTGACTCTCCGCGGAAGCCGGGGACAATACCTTCGTTGAGGGGTCCACCGACTTCCAAACGGACACTTCGAAGACTTCCTCTAAGAGAGTCGGATCTCCCTCAACAAATGGTTTAAGGAAATACATACAAAAAGCTTTTTGATGTTCAAATAGATATGTGTAGAAATACAAGTTTATTGGTCAGCATTTTGTCAAATCTACTTATGAAGTACTATTCAATCAAATGGGAATGAAACAACTATTGATCTTTGTAACACCCTGTATTCGATTTAGTCGTCGGGTTCGAGATATAGGATGTTACATTTGTTGCCAGAGCAACTAGGATCAATTATACATTATGCAATCATTTACACAATCAAATAAGTGTATTACATGTTCATAATAAGTTACATAACTATTTTTGAATCTTATACGAGCTTACGAAAAATTTTTTGTTAACTCGAGATCGAATTAAGATCAAATTGTAAATTTTAAAAAATATTGAGTTGACATCGCGACTTTGGAGGTTCCTTGTCGTGATGTAACTCACTGACTTGATCTTGTCGAGATGTTACGGGTTTGAGGTCACAACATGACTTCTGATTCCAAATTTTTCGAAAGGTATTAATTTGTAATATCTAAATAAAACAATTCAATGTTTTCATTCACCTTTCCAACCAAATATACATCTCCAATAGATTTATTTCTAAACATTAACACATTATATATATATATATGTGCATTACATCATTTCAATTCAACACATAAATCAAATTTCATGATATTTAACCATTTGTTCACTTGGTAATAATTCACCTACATGTCATAATTGTTCTATTTATCCAATTCATAGCTATATACCATTCTCAAACATGAAAACTAACCATTTGACCATATCAATTTTTCCATTTCTAACCTTACATATCAACAAAATCTCATACTAAATCGACTCAAACCTAGGTGATGCTGAAAATTACCTCTTGAAACTTTGAGATCCACCTAAATTTATGCATAGAATAAACAAATCGTACGCTGAGCGGTAAAGCTTAGTGGTACTTTTATGATTCGAGTCAATACAACACAAGTATTAATCAAATGCATATAACTAATTCAAGTTTAATCTTTAGCCATATCACATACACATACACCAAAAGCTTCCAATATCATATGAAATATGCATATAACCATTTTGTATATCAATTCATAATATTAACACTTAAACTTATCAAATCATCCATTCAACATTACAATAGAATTAACCAAATCATGTGGCGTAATAAAACCGATCGTGACGGTCCTACTCAAATCTAGAACGTCACATTAGCCACTTACGTGACTCTCCTTATCAACCACTAAACACACCACAAAACCATCGTTCACACCTCACAATATTCACGCAATATATTTGCATGCATAAATATCAATCATATCGTCCAGGGTAAACATATAAACTCTAAATCATGTTTCAGTTGCGCTACTCTGATCAATACAAAAACAAAAGTAAGTTCATCTTTTCTCATGCAATATACAAATCATACATAACAAGTTAAGCATACATACAGTTTAAAGCATCTGAACTAAGATTATACTTGAAAGAAACAATTCAAAACAATAAGAAAGACTCATTTAATTACTTTGAAAAATCATCTGAACTTAGACTAATTCGTAAGTTTATTAAAATAGTTTGAAAAACTTTTATGTAAAATAGAGAGTAAAATTATGAAATTAACCAAATACGACTTAATCATGCAAAATTTCAAGTCATTTCATCGCATTTAAGGACTCCAATTGCATGGTATAAAAATCAAGACTATATTGCAAAACTATCAAAACATGGTTCAATCACTCAGTATATCACGTTGTGATCACGTGACATTCCTCGCCGTGATGTCGATTCCTTGTTTCAATGTCATTTCAACGTTGTCGCGATGTCTCGCAATTTCTCCAAAAAACAAACCAAAACTACATATGACACTTTGACACATTACCAAACATACCAATTCGCGCATTTAGCTTAACTTCTCTAATCCAACATATCATATAACATACATAGAGTGTATTAACCATGCTTATACACCTCAAACTTACACGCAATTCAACATCCAAGGTAAATAGCTATGCTAACATGTAATTCCTAACTTCATAAATTAATTACTCAGCATACCAATTTTACATTACCAGTATTTTTATGTGCATCCAATGTCTATTTCATACCAATAAGTCATTTAAACCTTGCTACAACATCCAACATGCACTAAAAAATCTATATCATTATTCACCTATAGGCATACAAACCATTTATCATGCAACTCAAACCATCATAACATGTATATTCAAAATCAACATTCTCAAGCAATCAATGATCAAAAGCCAATTATAAAAGTCCATAAACAGTTCTTAAAATGTCAATTACAACCCAAGAAAATATCAAAGTCTAACTCCCCAAGTAAGGTTCCACATTGCCATCCCTATTGAAGTAGAAAGCCCAACACATACTCAAGAAAATTTAGCCTTGCTTTGGATCACTTGGATGACTCACTTCTCCTCCAACAAACCAACTATTTATCTATAAAATATACATAAAACTGTGAGCTTTCACAAGCTCAGTGAGTGCTCAAAATGGCCACAAATAAACCACAATCTTAAGGTTATAAGAAAGCATACTATATCATTTACTTATGACATAGCATTAAACATAACTCCTATAAATCATATTGATATATTGGTATATTGTGATTAAGAAACATATATATATAAATATATGGATTAGATAAGCGGATCTCCCAACAAACCAAATGACTAATAGAGTTTACACCAATCTCATAGAAGAGTAGCACATTGGCTAACACTCTCCAAACGCACCAACTAGCCTCGATGAAAGGAGCTAAGCTCATATTCTCTTATCTCTCCAAACCAGTCCTGAGGCCTCAATGCCTACATACATAACCAGAAAATGGGTAGTACTCACAATCCTATGGCATACCAATGATATCCAATGGTTCTAATAGATCACAATGCCAACATATTCATTTAAACATACATGTACTTACTATTTTATGCATACTTTCACATATCATATATCACATATCCATATCACTTAATCAAATCTCATATAAGGCATTTTCAAGTGATCACATAACTCTCAAAGATCCATATCACATTGATCTCATATCGTGTGCATAAATACCAGCAAGCTCATATCATATTCAGTCATAGTCACATAACATTTTCATTGACATTTCATGATAATTTACATAGCATATCACATCTCATAAACATGATTTGCATAACGATAATAAATCGAATAGGGGGTACTTACACTCAGAACTTAGGATAGGTGTTTAGGCTAACTTAAGATCCCTAATAATGATTGAATTGTGCCTAGAAGTAGCAATTCTGACCACTCACCAGATTGCTTTCGGTTGAACATCAAAGGCTAGGTAAGCTTCTCTTTACCTTTGCCTTGCTCGTAGAAGTTCTCGATTGATCCAACATTTTGCATACATAATAAAAACATTACGCACTCATTGATTAAAACCTTTTTCCCATCTAAACTATAGCAAAATCATATATCTACACACTTTTCTATCACTATAGAAAATTAACTAGTTTTGTCGAAATAAGAGATTCCTTGCCAAATCTTCATTTCTAAACCTAGAATTTGATTTCAAACGTTCTAAATACCATTTAATTACAAATATAAGCCAACAACTTCATCTAATTAGTCGAATTTAACTTTTTTGAAAAATCAAGCTCTCATGAACATTTAAAAAAAAGGGAAACGTTTGATTCTTAAAAATTAATTAACGATCTATTAAATCAAGTTGAAATACCTTCTAATTAGTTCAAAATGATTCAAAAATCACTTTAAAACAATAGGTGTACTTAATATTTCGGGATTCACCATTTTTGAATCAAAGTTTGGTTTAAAAATGTTATATCTATTAAAATCTCCATACAATCAAGTAAAATTCGAATTGAATTAACAACATGCTTTGTTTGATCATAAAAGTCAGAATGTTACCTCAATTTGTTAAAAAACATTAAACTATGGATTTAATTCGAGGATGAACATGAGAACACAAATGGCAAAATTGATGGAGAAATTATAGTTTTTCTTTGAAGTTGGAGGTTATTTTGGTGTTTGGGAGGTTAGAGAGTTTGAGTTTGGCTAATTTGAGAGGAAAACTTAAATTGGAATTATTAGAGAGATTTCAAATGGAAGAGATGAAAAAGGGAAAGTGACTTGGGTGTTTACATAGTCAACCGGTTTTCAAAAATTGAGCAATTGTCCTTTTAACCACTTTGGGTTTCCACCCTTTTTCAAACTAGTCCAAATTTAATTAATAACTCATTTCATCAATTATTTTTCAAAACTGGCTTCATATTTAAAATTCATTTTAAATTAATTAATAATCAACCACTTAATTTTACTTTCCCTACCTGAATTTTAATATCGTTTATGATTTTAATATTTTTACCTAATTATAACTATGAACCTAATTTCGATATCCGGTCCACTAACCCGATTTTTGGGATGTGACAAGTCATATCATTTGTCAAGTGCCAATATTTATACAATTTAAACATTAAAAAATATTTATGTATCAAACATGTATATCTTAACATTTTCACTATTCAATTTTCATGTTCAATCAATATCATTTAACCATTTAACTTACCATTGAAATCTCTTTCTAGAGTCTATTGACTCATTTGTATTCAATTCAGCCCTTAAAGCTCGATTCTAAACAAATCGCACAATCTTTTATATATTTTCTTATCGCGAATTACATATATGCACTCATATAGTTTCATATTATCACATCATTTCATGTACTATTATCAATTCACAATTTCATTCTATTTCAATTCAAATCATACATTATCATAGTTTACCTAAATCTGGTTTATTTCATTTTTCAAATTTAAATTTTGATTTCAATGTTTCACCCAATGGATACTTAGTAGAACGGACTTGAATACATGGGTGAACTACACCACACTAAGATAACTCGTATGAGCAAAACTACACCACACTAAAGCATCGAAGTACTAAGTCCGAAGGTATCAAATGCATATTCATATGTAAATACATCCCTCCACCATACCAAAGTCTCTATAGAGAGAAATAATACTCAATGATCTGCAACAAATGTTGGATCTCGATATAACTTGTCATAATCTCTAAATCATCAAATATCCTATACAAGTGCACATAAGACCTTATTGGCATACCAATCATATCCTAACCTTTTACTAAGTTCACATTGGCATCATAATATTTGCATTATCATACCATGTAACCATTCATATTCGCATATTCATACGCTGTAATCATGTACATTTACCTGTCATACCCTGTACTTGGTCACATTTGCATTTTCATACCCTTTACACTGTACTATCACATAACAAACATTTATCTCATTTTATTTCAATTCAATCCAATTTGTATATAATTTCACATTCAAATTCAAAATCACATTTCAATTCATCATCTACACACAATATCTCATATTGTATAGCATGTTTCAATCTATTCTTATATTACGAATCATGTCCCACAAAATCATACTACTTTCCATTTTATTCAATTCAGTCTACTATCTCGATAATCAATATCAATCATAGCATATCGATTCATACGATCATTATTAACTCGCCTCGATACTCAATCATGCCATATAACATGAATATGTAAAGAAATAAATTGATCTCGAATCATAAAATTATAAATCGAAATCTCATACAACTCTTACTTTTTCTTTCCCTTTCAACTCCCCGATGTTTTCTTTAGCTACGTATAATAATACGAACGATAAGCAATATCAATTTTCATCCAATTCACACTTAAATGTAAAGTCAAGCATATTTTTATTTTCTTCAATTTAGTCCCTAAACTCGAGATAAACATATCTTTCAATATTTAGCTTTAGATCAATGTCCGATTTCATATTCTTTCATTAGGGACCCTATACTTTTTATTCCTAGCATAATTCATAACATATTTTAATTTATTCAATTTGGTCCCTAATATAACAAAGTTAACTATCAAGCTTATTAAGCTTTACAATTTAGTCTTTTTCATAATCTAAGCTTAATATCTATCAATTTCAAGCCAAATTCATCAATTTTTCAGCAATGAAAACTTGTTAAAAAACTCAATAATTGAATACCAAATTGAATACATGAGCTAGCTAGATCAAGCTCCCATGATTCAATTTCCATAAAAATCAAAGAAAAATGACTTAGAGACTTACTTACAATTGATGGCCAAATGTTTATTATCAACGGCGTTTTCTTTCGATTTTTTTCTTCTTCAATGGGCAGAATGGTTTTAGGATGTCATCTTCCACTAATTTTGTTATTTATAATTAGATTAAGCTTAGTTTAATCTTTTTAATTAGTTTAATTAATGAATTGATATACTTTGATGAGTTTTTAATTAAGCTTAATGGAAACAACCATCATCATCCACTATCCATTAACTAAAATCAGTTTATTAACCATTTTAGTCCTTTGGATAATTGTTATATAAGTCTCTAATCTTTTTCTTAATTAAAACTCAATAGCGATTGGACTTTTACAATTTAGTCCCTAAACTTTAATTAACTACTTTTTCCTCCAAATTTCTTAATCGAACTTCAATATATTTTTATAATAACTCTGTAAATATTCCTATTTAATATTTATGGACTTGGTTTACGAAAATGGGGTTCCAATATTGCATTTTTCGATACCACTAGAAATTGAATCGTTACAATCCTCATTTAATTGGAAGGTGCTATGGAGATTGAATTTTCCTTTCAAGTTATTAGTATTCCTTTGATTGAATATCACTAGTTAATCACTAATGAAGTTTAAGATAAATTAAATAGGTGAATTAAATAATCTTGGCTAATTATGAAAACTTTTATTTCTATTGAGATATTTAGTGAATTCATCTCAAACTCTTCACTTTTCTTTATGACTAAGTAACACATAGTACCATTCATTGGCTCTATTAGGCTCCTAATGTAGACCATTTTTTTGCAGGTTTGGTCCTCATAATATTTCTCAAGTGGCTTATGAAAATTAAAACAAAACATAAGTCCATTAAACTTATGACAAAGGCGACCATACTTAGTAGTTTTAGCTCAACTTAAAATTCATCATACAATTTTATGTCCGTAATGACCTAACAACACAACTAAATTACCTTTTCTTAAAACTAATGAAGATTTATAAAAAAGTAAAAAAAATTAAAAGTTCAAGTTGAGTAATGTTTTCTCGTATCATATTAAGGGAAACACTGGGGGTATTTATACATGTTCCTACTACTACTATTACAGCTCACAATAGGGCCCACTATTTTGTCTCGGCCTTTGGGCAGATGGTACTGACATCCCTTGTCCCTAGTACTGACATTCTCTGGGCGTCCCTTGGCTTATTGGATGGGTGCCTGCGGAGAACACGGTCCTTTCTAATCATGGGACTAACTCTCTCAGCAAACCCCGTACCTACTAATCACGACCAGGGATCCCTTTCAGGGCTCGCTACCTCATCCCTGCGAGGCTTACGTAAGCTCCCCTCTCGCGACCTTATTCTTGCGAGGCTTACGCGAGCTTCCCTTACGGGCTTCTCGCACGAGCTATCTTTGCGAACATCTAACATTCTTACGAGGTCCTCAGCTGACTATGCTTGTAGGAAAATATTTTTCTTCAGGGTCGGGTTCATCTGGGTCAAAGATCTATATCCTATCGATCACGTAGGCTGGCGGTTCCCAAATCCTAACAATCCAGTCCGCTCTTAGTGAGCTTAAGGGACATTATAAAGTGGCGGGCCTTAGGTCCATTTCAGACGCGACTTGCTAGGTATGTCGTGGGGCCATAGTGTATGACAACTGCCTTACCACGTGTGAATCCAAATATTGGATGTGCACATCTAGTCGTTGAGATATGAATCATTTTTCTTTTCCTGTATCTAGGTCGTTGGTCTATTTTTTTTGTTATCCGAATGGTTTAAGGAGTCTCTTTTTAAAAGTGGATAGTCGGGGTTTTAGGTTTCTTCATTGTTTGGCTTTTATAAAAATCGAAATCGAGGTAAATTTCATAAATATTTGTACTTCTTAACTCTGCTATATGTTTTCTTTCTTTCTATTATTCGAAATATGGTGAGGATGAGAGAAGCCCACAGCCAGATCGTCTCGGCTCGTCCAACTTCAGTCGTTGTGACTGAGAAGCCCTATGTCTATACCACCATGTCAGAGGAGATGAAGCGGGCTTTGGCCGTACAGGGAATCTAGCTTCCTCACTTCGTTTATGAATTTTCATTCCTTCGGGGCCGCACTGCGTGTGCGAGGCAACTTAGGATAGCTTCCATCTCCCTATGGATCCCTTTTTCTACAGTCTTCTCAATGATTACCGCCTCACTCCTGGCCAAATTTCTGGTTTTTCCTAGTGGCTTGCCATGGCGTGCTTTTTCAATAGTTGTCGGTGTGGCGAAGTCCCTATGTTTTCTTTCTTCCAACATTTGTATTAGTTGAAAAGGACTGATATGGGGGAATCTGCGGGGTTTTACTATTTTTCCCCTCATCGGAAGGCGCAGACAATTATAAAAAATTAGTGTAAGAATCTTTGCTTAAAATAGGGGAAGTATATCCAGGTTCACAGCATACTTGGTGAAGACTTTAGGTTTCCAACCAGGTGATCCTCCTCTAGTAAAGACTTGTGCACCTTTCAGATGAGTCTGGCCACCATGAGGTTGTCACGTAATTTTAGAGGTTGCGCGTTGGTCGTGTATTGGCTCATGAGGAAGTTCTGACCGCGAGGAACGTCTTTAGATTTTTCTTGGAGGATCTTAGCCCAAATGGTTGGAGGGCTGGCAATAACCAATAGGTCGCACGGTCAGTTGGTGGGCGACCAACGAGGGGTACTTGGCCTCACGATTCCTTAGAACAGTTAGGCATGTTATTGATGGGGCGCTTGGAGGAGCCTGTGAACTTCTTCTACCATTACTGTGGGATGGCGCTTTGCCCCTTTGCCATTTTAGAGTTTAAGTAAAAGGAGAGGGTTAGAGGAGGTACTGACTTCTTAATTGCTTCTATTGATCCTAAGGCTAGTGGTGGTGTAGGGGGCAATCGAGGCTGCGAAGATAGTTTAAGCGATAGTGACAGCATCTTCTACGCTGGAAAGGACTGACACTTTGAGGTATTCCACCGAACTGGAAAGGATTATTAGAGAGTGTCAGGAGCATGTAGATAGTACCTTCTGAAAGCAAGAGGAGGCCCTGAGAGCTTTCAAGCAATAGACATCCTAGAAAATTCTAGGCTTTCTCTAGAAGTTTAATGAGAACCTGTTTCTTTATACCCAAGTTGCATGTGACCCTTTTGATGTTCGCAAAGTGGATTTCGATGTGCTCACAGATGTGGACATGAGCAAATTGGGTTTTGATGTCTTCAATTCTTCTGGGTCTGCTTGGGACTCCTTCGCAGCTACTTGAAAGGGTGAGCTTTTTGTGGAAGAGGGGGAGGGCTCTAGCACTGTAGACCTGCCTCCATCTATTGTTGGTGAAGCTATAGCTTCGGTTCTTCCTTTGGTAACTAGGGTTATTACCGTTGCTTCCCCAGCTATTGAGGATGTTGCTCCTGCTGATCCGGATAAAGGTGAGGGTGATGATGTACTTGAACAATGATTCTGTATTCCTCTTTTTTTTAATAGATAAACATTTGCTTTGATTTCCTATTGGTTTTCTTTATTTTCTTTTGGGTTTTGCGAGCTATTTCATAGTTGGGAAATTTTTAGAAATTTTACCTGCAGACCTTAATTTTACAGTTGGGAGCTTTGTTCTTGCTAACTGCGTTAAAGGTCGCGGCTCTTCGCCTGTGAACCTTGCTTTTATAGTTGGGAGCTTTGCTCTCACTAACTGTGTTGGAGGTCGCGCCTCTTTGCTTGTGAACCTTGATTTTATAGTTGAGAGCTTTGTTTGCGCTAATTGTGCTGGAGGTCACGGATCTTCACCTACGAACCTCGCTAATTGTATTTAAGGTCGCGGCTCTTCGCCTGTGAACCTTAATTTTATAGAGAATAGTTTTGTTGGAAAAGAATTTTATTCATATGATGAGTATTTATACATAGTATTTTTTGAGGTTTTGGGCATTTTAGGTTTACGATACCATCGCGCCCTCTATTCTTGCCAACCTATATGCTCCATAGCATATCTTCTTTATCACCTTGTATGGTCCCTCTTAGCTCGGGGCCATCTTCCCACTTTTGGAAGTAGGTAAGTTGGCTTCAGTATTTTTGAGCACAACGTCGCCTACTTAAAAATGCTTTCCTCTAACCTTGGAGTTATAGTAGCGGGCTACTTGTCAAGCCCGGGCTACGTTTTTATCTTAGTCGTTTCTCTAAGTTCATCAACTAAGTCCAGGTTAAGTCTCAGGGCCTCATGGTTAGCTTCTTCGTTGAAGTGTTATGTTTTGTACAATCTTAGACCTATCTCTGTGGGGATGAATATTTCTGTGCCATAGACGAGTGAGAAGGCCATTTCACCCATCGTGGTATGGGGCGTGGTTTGCAATGCCCACAAGATTCCTAGTAGCTCTTCCAAACAAGCCCATTTTAGTTCACCCACTTTCTTCTTGAGCGCGGTCAGAATTTTCTTATTTATAGCCTTCACTTGGCCATTGGTTTGTGGGGATTTTTTTGAGCTTTTAGCCAATTATATCTAGAGGTCTGTACAAAATTTCATGAACTTCTCCTGGAATTGTGTGCCGTTGTCTGTGATAATAGTGCGAGGTATTCCAAATTTGTAGACAACCGACTTCCACATGAACGACTCTACCTGCTTCTCTATTATGGTTGCCAGAGCTTCTGTCTTGATCTACTTGGTGAAGTAGTCAACAACTACTATGATGAACTTTTTCTACATCGTGGCTACGAGGAATTGTCCGAGGATATCGACCTCTCACATTGCAAAAGGCCAAGGCTCCATCATGATTTGGAGGGGTTCTTCTAGTTTTTGTTGTATTCTGACGTTTCTTTGGCAATGATCACATTTGCAGACTATGTGTTGGGTGCCTTCGTAGATAGTAGGCCAATAATATCATTGTCTAAGTATTTTTTGCGCTAGCAATCTGCCTCCCAGGTGATGCCGCAAATGCCATCATGGATTTCTCTCATGATATACTCAGCTTCTGATGGAGAGAGGCATCGCAGTAGTGGGTGTTAAAACCCTTTCCTATATAGCACACCCTTTAGGAGGGTGTATTGTGCTGCTTTGTGTTATTGTTTTGCAAGCTCTTTTCGGTCTTGGTTTTCATTTTTACCTTATAGGTGTGGATTATAAGGGTCATCCATGTTTCTTCTTGGGTTGTAGAGAGCACTTGGGGAATGTCGTAGCTTGGCGCTTTCTTATGTTCGAGTAGGATTTTCTCTCTGCTCAATGGTGATAGAGGATGCTAACTTTGACAGAGCATCTGCGCACATGTTATTGTTCCATAGGAGCCGCCTGACCTCAACTTTGTCGAATCCCACCAGTAATTAGATTGCTATTGTATGATATCATTTTAGTGTTGCTTCTTTAACCTCGAACTCACCATGTATTTGTTTCGCCACGAGCTAAGAGTCGGTGTGTATGGTCAAGTTCCTAGCATCCAACTGGTGCGCTAATTGTAGTCTAGAGATCAACGCTTCGTACTTGACGGTGTTGTTCTATATTTGGAATCTCGATGACAGTCCATATTTCCATTCGTTGCCTTCTGGGTCTATCACGAGCGTGCCTGCCTTAGATCCCGCTTTGGCTGTGGAGCCGTCGACGTAAACCATCCAACCTTTCAGTTTATCTATTGTGTGCGTAATTCCTGAGGGTGTTTTTACTATTGGTAGTGTCCGACAATGAAAATCAACTTTAGTAAAAAATGCAAAGTGAGTATTGTTTTTCCATAAAGTATTAGAATCATTAGAGTAGTACTTTTCATCATATAATGTGCCATCGTTTAATTACTAATTTTCATTAGTGTTCGTATATTACATTATCTCTATGAAGTATTTCACTATTTAATGTATCAAATTACAATCTATGCTACCTGTTGCATCTTCACTTCTTTCGAACGAGTATTCTACCATGAAATCTACCAACACATGTCCTTTTTGTTGGAACACCGGTACCCCCACGGCGCAGCAAAAATTAATACTTCCGGCGATCCAACCCATGGATCCATGTGCAAGGAACTAATCGGGGTGAGATAAAGGTTTCAAAATTACCGAAACTTTAAATTGAGTAGACAGCGACGCATCAGCAACGAGTATTCTGATCTACTATCGAACCAAGCCTCAACCTTTCGTGATTCCGACCTCTACGTAATCCACCCAGTTTGACAATAGACGGAAGAAATCCTCAAAACTATTTTGGAGAATAATTTGCTTGACGGCTGCTAGACTTCACAAGCAAAATTTTGGGATTTTTATTTTTAGGGTTTTTAAAAAAAAACACTCACTATCTAACCCACTTATAATTGGTATATATATAATGAATCATTATTCGTAAAATTTTTATCCGAACATAATAATCATAATTAAAAATAAATAAATATAATAATGTTTTAAACCGAAA
>JABEZY010258448.1:0-12800 GCA_013467495.1 Gossypium gossypioides | reverse complement strand
ATTTTTCATCCTTTGAGAGTCAAACACGGTGTAAGATAGAATCAAGTAAGTAATAAACACTAGTGAAGAAGGGCATGTTCTTCTGTTGAAGATCTTTGAGGTCCTCTGAAGTTGCTTTCTTCGGATCAAACTGTTCTCGATTAGGAAGATGCAAGCCTTGCTTAATACGGCCCAACTTCCGTGAGTGCAGCACTTGTTTAGAGGTAACAGGTACCCTAATCGACTGATATTCTCCCAGAGCTGAGTGTAAATTCTCCACTCCCCACTTCTCGAGGCATTTGCCAAGAACTGCTGCATCTAGTATTGACATGTTTGTGCTTCTTAGACCATGAGGAGTTGTTGGGTGAGCAGCATCTCCAATCAACACAACATTGTCCCAATAGATCTGCCTTAGAGGGTCACAATCATATATGGCATTTAAGAAAGGGTTCTTGGTCTCCTTCATCACTTTAACCAACTCCGGAACCCAAGCTTTCTCTGCTTCTTTCATCATCTCATCGATCATGTCTTCACTTACTTTCATAGTAACTGAATTTCTCTGTACATGCAGCAAAAAGAAAATACAGAGGCATGTCAAAGCAGTACAATCGTATCCGACTTTAGCTGTCCTGAAAACATCATTAATATAACATGTAATTGCTATGTAAGCAGCAAAATGTACAGATTAGAGTAAGCAAGCACCTTTATCTCAGGCTCAGGTTGATTGACATAGAAAATCCAATTCAGCCTTTTATTGGGAAGTTCATAAAGCACACAATGAGTTTTAGAGCCGAGGTCGAAATACAAGCATTTCCCAAGGTCAGGGTATGCTTTTCTGATGCCTTCAATGGTTTTGGGATCCTCTCTTCCTGAGAAGTCAAGAACCCCTCTCCATGCACAGTAACCGGAATACCTGCGAAGAGTGTTGCATTGCTATACGTTAACTCACAGTTTAACAAAAGATACTTATCATGCAGCACTGCAGTCAGCAAAGTAGGAGCAAATTTAAAGTTTTATTAAGCTACACATACTGAAATATACCTCAATTTAAGGTCTGGGAGAAAATTCTGGCGGATTAAAGACAGGCACCCATCTGCTGCGACCAGTAAATTTCCGTCTATCTCAACGATCTTATCGTTTCGAAGAACTTTAGCCTTAACTTTGATATAGGATTTGTCCTCAGAAATGCTGAAAGAGATGAACTGATGATCCCATAAGAATATATCTGGTGGCAATGCATTGTATAGAAGGCCATGGAGATCAGCCCAATGTGCTGCTCTAAAATTGAATTCCTCATCTCTTGTCAGTGTCCGACTCACCTTTGTAGAACTATCAGTTGCTTGGTTCTGTTAATAACACATTTCCACAAAAAATGGCACTTTTAACACAATATGGTAACAAAACTAGCATCCAATCATGTAATGTAAAGATTACCGACTGATAAAACTACCCGGCAAAGTAGTCATGTAGATGTCAAATTAATACGAGAAACCACAAGATTCAATCTAGATAGGCCCAATTATTAAGAAACTGCATAGCTAATGTGAGTGAAAATCTGGTAAAGGGAAAGTAAAAAGATTTGACATTTACTTGATCAATTGTGAGGGGCAAGGTGGCGTGCTGGAGAAGGTGGGGATTAGCAATCCATGAAGTAATGAGCATTTGAGCCAAAGAGTCCAGCCCCAGTCCAGCACCGGTTGGGCTACCGGTTGGGGGAGCGGCAGTTTTCTCGATCACCACAACTTGCCATCCTATTGAAGTAAGCGCATGGGCGCATGAGACCCCTGCTATGCTCCCTCCTACGATGATTACTTTTGATTTCTTCTTCTGCTTCTCAGCCATTTCTAGAGCTCTCTCGCTCTCTCGCTCTGGTTTAGCAGGGAATTTGTGGTGAAGAAAGGGAGTTGGTGAGCATGTGACAATGGGATCTCTTTGATTGTAGTCGTAGATGCAGACGTGGATAAGAATAGGTTAAAATATGCTTTTAGCCCCTGTATTGTATAGAATTTGAAATTTAGTCCATTTCATTTTAAAAGTCCTAGTTGAATAACTATAATTGTTGGTAGTTTATGTAAAAAATTATCATTCTTATTTTTATCAATCCTAACCTGTTAACAAATTTTAATTAAAAAAATACTTATAAATTTAATGAATAAACGATTTTTAAATTGAAAAATAGAAATACATAATTTTTAAGGGTTATACATGAATTAGATCTCTTTTATTAAAAGGAGTAATAATTTTTAACCGTAAGAATAATATGAGGTATCCGCTTGGAGGTGAGAATCAATTATGGTCCTCAAAAATTTATTTATTTTTTCTCTTTTTATTTATAAGAAGAATTTGAAATGGAATTCGTTTGTTATTGTTTGATTTGACTGTTCTATGAAGATAATTTTGAAATGTATACAAGTTTATCGTTGGTAACTACATTTGACATTTGCTGGCATATTTTCTAAACGCCCAATCCCAGCTTTGAAGAGGAAAGCATAAATAATAATAATAATAATAAACCATGAAAAATCGTGGGAAACGAACAAAAATAAATTAGAAAAATGAAGGAAACCCAAAATTTCCTCCCATCCTTCCTTGTCTTTGGTATAAAAGCCTACCATTGTTGTACATACAAGAATTCCAGTTTTGTCCGTACCATTCCTTCACCAATCACCACCATTGTTTCAGCAAAAATCTTGTATTTTCTTCGACCCATAAAGTAATCAATGGGGGGTGGCCGAGAATTTGCAATATCACTAGACGGAGTGAGGGACAAGAATGTGATGCAGCTGAAGAAGCTCAACACTGTTCTCTTCCCTGTTCGTTATAACGACAAGTACTACGCCGATGCTCTCGCTTCTGGCGATTTCACCAAGCTTGGTCTGCTCCTTATTTCTTGCCTATTCCTTTCTGGATTTTCCTTATTTAGATTGAAAACACGATGCTTAGTTCTCTTTGTTTATTCCATGCTGTTTAGTTCTTTCTCTGCAATGGCTTTTCTCAATCATGGCTTTTTCTTTTCTGTTCATTAGCGTATACCATCTATTGGGTAATTTATTGTTTCCGTTTACCTGCTGCATATCATATTATGGGAATTTTTTATTGTGTTTTTTGGTTTTGGTTTTGGCTTTGCATTTTTAGGGTTTTATCTCTTTGCATTGCAAAATGTCAGTTTTTCTGGGCCTACATATGATCCATAAGTAGTTTAATAAGAATTTATAAGCCTAGCAACGGGATTTAATTGAAGTTGAAACTTCCATTGGTTATGTTTCTATTATGAAAGACCAAACTGCAGCCCTTAGGTTTAATTAGGTAATGAAATTGGCAGTCTTTGTTCCTGAAACATTAACCTCTATATTTGATTAATTGCCCCTTGCATTGTTCCAGGGGAACCCTTTTTGAAAGTAATTTGTTGTTCGATTCATGGTTTTAGGTTTAATAACCTTTTCTTATATATATATATATATAGCTTGTTCTAATTACTGTGTCCCACAGCATTTGATAACTAACACCTTCAACCTTTTTTTTCCTCACTCTTCAACTTTTTGGGCTTATTGAACTTGAGAAAAGTGTCATCATCTGTGCCATTCAACCTCTTCAAGACATGCATATATGTTCCTACTATGCAACTATTAATTATCTCTTCTGCTGCCATAGACTCGAATCCATTACGGATCTTCAACTTTGGACCGTCTCTTCTATCTTTGTCCTCGTATTACGGAATGCTAATACATCCATCTTAATCCTGCTTTGCTTTTGAGCTTCTAGGTAGTTGGTTTGTAGCTGTATTAAACTTTTCTAGAAAACTTCTGCAAGTCATAAAATACGAAGCTAACATTTCCTGATTCCAAAAATTAAGATGCTATGTAGCAAGTACTTGCTTATTGAGGTTTATGGTCTATATCTGTTCACTGAAACTGTAGACATTTCAAAACCTGTTAATTTTCGGAGAAAAATTATCATACCATTTCCTTCTGTCATGATAATTATATACATTATACGTTATATTTAATACTTAAGTCATGTTCGGTCTTGTCTAACAGTTACTCTTTTGCTTTCTAACTCAGCATATTACAGTGACATATGTGTTGGATCAATTGCTTGTCGGCTGGAGAAGAAGGAAGATGGGGCCATCCGCGTATATATCATGACATTAGGTGTTTTAGCACCATATCGCGGGCTAGGCATTGGTGAGTAAACAAATAAAATTTTCTTCTGGTGTAGGTCTTGCAAGGATTCAATGGAAAAAAACCTTGATTCATGCTTATTGATAACTATCATGAAAGAATAATCTACCTGATGTTGAGAGCTTACTCTGAAGAAACAAATATTGAAATGCAAGAACCGTCCCAAACATTTTTCACTGAAAATTTGTTCCTTTGGTTAAAAACCATGTACCTTCAGGTTTCTTAGTTGTCCAGAAATTTGCTGAAATGTTGGTATTCTTGCAGGTACGAGGCTACTGAACCATGTTCTTGATCTCTGTTTGAAGCAAAACATACAAGAAATTTACTTGCATGTTCAGACAAACAATGATGATGCCATCAACTTCTATAAGAAATTCGGGTTTGCAATCACCGAGACAATCAAGAACTATTACACAAACATTGACCCTCCTGACTGCTTTGTTCTTACCAAGCTCATCACTACATCTCAAGCAAACAAATAACAGTTAAAAGGTAGAACTGGTTTTCAGGAGTCATCGGTCATTGTTGTCTTATTGAATTTTATTGATTCTTATACTGTGGGGATTATTTTGATGATAAGGATGCTGAAATGCATTTATGACGAGTTATGATTTGTTTATTGGAGTCCTACTTTATCTTATGGGATGAATTATTTTTGATACAAAAGAGATCATGGTCGGTAACATTTGCAGATGTTGTAATTTAAACTCCAGATTTATTGGCTGTCATCTTTTGGAAGTAACTTAATGAATCAGTTGGATTATCTCGGTTTTCATGGAGTTGCAGATTTCATATAAAACGTTTATAGAGGAAAAAGAAAATAAGATCCTGCTTGGTAACCTTTATGGGGCTTTGGAAACCATATCCAACACTGTTATCTGGTTTGGTTACTAGTGTGCAGGAAAAAGTTTTTTTTTTTCTTTGGTCATAAATTTTTTTTTCTTCATGGATAGAAGAAGGTGATCCATTTCATAATTTATATATCATATGAGTACATGAATCTCGTAAAATATACTAAAACATATTTTTTATGTATCTAGCCATTTACAACATATAAAGTGCATGAATTACGATACTCCCTCTTAGGTGACTACTACCTATGAACATGGCTAGTTAAAACCTAGCCAAAAAATCTGATGAGATAAAGACTTTTTTTTTGAAAAAAAAGACTCGAAAAGGTTAAAATTCAATTAATAGAATCATCAATTACAAGATCATGGATTTTCGTAGGGTAATCAATACTAAAGACCAAATTACAATCATTAGTAATGGCATATTTCACATGAAGTCCGCAACCTTATTACAACTTCGGTTGACCCAATTAACAACAACATTATTTAACATCTCCGTGGTTTTAAAAGACTCATTAATATAATGACCAATGATTGTAATATCCTCCATTAATTTCTTAATCCTATTCGCGAGGCTAGTACAATCAATTTTGAAGATGGCATTTGGAATGTTAAGGGAGCGCGCAATCTTAAGGCTTTCTTCGAATGCATAAAGCTCTGCCCAATTTGCCATCATCTTCTCATCTTTGAAACCGCAGCCCCTACCAATAACGAAGGGATCGGAGTCACGTACAATCACACCAAACCCAGTTTTATCGTTGGAGACAATAGCATCAAAGTTTATCTTCACTGTCCTGCTTAATGGCTTCTCCCATTTCTTAATAGCAGGGGTTAAAGGTAACACCGGCTTGTTGACCATATTGTGAATCCGAAAATTCTGACAAAGAGTTATGGCCCTATCCCAAATGACCTATGCTTTTTCCTCCTTACCACGAAAAACATAATTGTTTCGGTTGTTCCAACTATTCCACAACGTTGTTATAAAATCTACTATAGCTTTCTTATCCAATAAATGCATAGCATCTTCGATCCAGTCAATGCAGCATGAGTAGTCTTTGTTGAGAAGCCTACCATCAAGTCCACCAAGGGTAAGAATGGCTCGAGCAGTTGGACAATCTTTAAGGGCGTAGATAAGGGTTTCAACACTTGCACCACACCTAGGGCAATCCTTCCTAAAGTTCTGTCGAACAGAGGAGATCTTTGCATTCGTAAGGAGAAGCTCATGTCCCACACGCCAAGCAAAAACCTAAAATTTTGGAAGGGTTTTTAGCTTCCAGATAGTCTTCCAAAAGAATCTGTGAGGACCAAAACCTGCCTGCTTAAGAAGAAGCCATGAATAGGTCGACTTAGAAGTGTAGAAGCTATGAGGGTTATGGACCAAACCATGTTGTCGTTCGGGCCATTGGATAGAATAGGTAAATTACAAATACGATCCCTCATAATGCAACCATAAATTTCATGCACCCTATTTTTATTCCAGCTCGTACGATTATTAACCCATAAATCGTGCACTTTTCTTTTATGAAAATTCAGAGTAGTGCTGCACAGTGAGTCACCGTTTAAACCTTCAAAGCCCCAATTTTCTTTGCAAATATCAATAATGTTCCCATCACCAACTTGCTAACCGAAGCCATTTTCGAGGGCTTTAGCAGCAGTAGCAATACTAGTCCGTGTGTAAAACGGTTTGTCAACCTTTTTGGGGTGGAAAAGGTCTCCACCAGAGAAATATTTTGAGCTGAGCACGTGATAGCACAACGTGTCTTTGATGGTGAGGAGCCTCCAAACTTGTCTACCAATGAGAGCGAGGTTAAAAAGCCGAAGGTCTCTAAAGCCAAGCCCTTCCATGCCCTTGGGGAAGCAAACTTTGTCACATGCAAGCATTGCCCACCCTCTTCGTTTGTCTTTGCATGTCCACCACACCCGATAGATTTTAGATTGCATCTCCTCTAGAGTGCCCTTAAGAGTAAGGAAAATAGAAACTGCATGAAAATAGAAACTGCATAAGTTGGGAGTGATTGAATGATAGATTTTATAAAAATTTCTTTACCATAGTAGGAACAGAGCCTCTTAGACCAGCTATTGATCCTGTAAGAAAACCGGTTAAGAATGCTATAAAAAGCCATAGATTTTTTCTTTCCAACGTAGAGGGGTAACCTAAGATAGTTTTCCAAATTGTCAACCACTCTCATGCGAAGCAAATCACCATAAAGCTGACGTTGGTCCATGGGAGTATTCGGGCTAAAGAACACCATTGACTTGTCGAGGTTTATTTTTTTGACCCGAAACCTACTCAAACTCCCTAAGGATTATCATGAAGACTTCGACTTCACTTTTTTTGTTCCTAATTAAAAGAAGGGTATTATCGGCAAAAAACAAATGATTTATGCAAGGGCTATTTTAACTAGCCCGAATGCCACGAATAAGGTTCGCACTTTGAGCATTTAGAAGCATTCTTGAGAAAGCCTGCATGCAAAATAAAAAGAGATAAGGGGAGAGGGGGTCCCCTTGTCGAAGACCTCGCTCGGGAGCAATAACCTCCGATAGAATCGTATTACATTTAACCACATATTTCACCGACCAAACACAACACATAATTTTATCAACCCAAGCATCTTCAAAGCCCAAGTTCTTTATGAATTTCTCGAGAAAATTCCACTGAACGCAATCATAAGCCTTGCTCATATCAAGCTTACAAATTCTTTATTCGGACCATTCTTCGAGCTTTGTAAATAGTGCATCAGCTCATGGGCAATAAGAATGTTGTCATGAATCATGTGACCTGGAACGAAAGCACTTTGATTCTGACTAATGCAAAGTGGAAGGGCATCCTTTAGACGATTTGCTAATGCCTTGGAAATAATTTTGTAAATCACCTTGCACAAGCTAATAGGACGAAAGTTAGTCATGTAAATAGGATCCTTAATCTTAGGGATAAGGATGATAATCGTATCATTAAGATAAGAGATGTCCTTGTTGCCATCTAAAATATCATGAAAAAGGTTAAGAACATCTTTATCCACCACCTCCCAATTCTCTTAAAAGAAAATACCCAAAAGGCCATCAATCCCAAGGGCTTTACGAGGATTCATTTGATTGAAGGCTTCAAGGATCTCCTCATCCGTGAATTGCTTAGCCAACATATTGTTGATGTCTTGAGTGACACTTTTCTAAATGGAACTCAAATTGAGCTCATCATTTGAGGAAGTTGTTGATTTAAAAACATTATGAAAGTAATTCCATGCAACCTTATAGGTATTGTAACACCTTTAACCCGTATCCGTCACCGAACTAGAGTTACAGAGCATTATCATAAATACGCAACTTAAATCATTCGTTTTCAAACATTTCATATATCATATCATAGATCATTCAAACACACACATATCGTCCCTTATTTGAGCATTCGAGGCCTTAGAAACACTTTAAAAATGATTCAGGACTAATTTGGGAACATTTGAAACAATAAGAAAAAAGTTAGAAAATTTTCATACTGCCCGTGCCCGTGCCCGTGTAACTCTCTGACTTCGGTCACATGGCCAAGCTACACGCCCGTGTGTCAGGCCGTGTAACTCTAGAAATGGCCTCACACGCCCGTGTGCCAGGCCGTGTGCTAGGCCGTGTAACTGCCTAACTTGCCACCCTTTGAAACCTATAGGGGACACAACCACGGCTGAGACACATGCCCGTGTCTTTGGCCATGTGGACAAGAAAATGGCTAAAATCAAGCAATTTCCTTCACCCTTCACAAGCATAAACTTAGGCACTTTTGTACACATGATAAAGATTTCTAAACATGCTCAAAACCTGCATAAAAAGATCCATACAATAGGATAATCCATACAACCAAAATGCCATATAGGTACCTCAAACACATACATAAAACATACCTAAACATGATCACACTTAACCATTCATCAACTAGCTTATCTTCATACTAAAGCATTTCCTAATTAACCACAATTCAAACATACCAAATTGGTCATTCAAAATATACTTTCACTTGACCATATCTGTACCAATCCACAAAGCATCAAAGTGCCAAAATAACACCTACCAATATACAATATTTATAAACCATACATATCACCTTAATTCATAAACAAACCAAAACAATCCATAAGTGTTTACTTTCATAACATTCTATTTGTACCAAAAGATATTTATTCACAAACTTAGAAAAGTACCTAATCACCTATTTTAGTAATTCACCATGTTATACCAAAACAACCTATATAGCCACATATACATGCCACAACCCTAAAGAGTATAAGAGCTACCAGCATCAATGGATAGTGTGAGCCAAAGATTCGATCTGTCCAAAGGTCAGCAATAACGATCTACAAAATGATACACAAAAATGTATAAGCTTACAGAGCTTAGTAAGAACATAGTAAATATTTTAAATTAACACTATTTGAATGCAACTCTTATTTTACTTGATTGATATTATTGAAATACAAATAGGGGCACGTAAGTTCAATCAAGGGTACTGAAGTACAAATAGGGGCACGTATGTGCAATCAGGGTATAATTTACATAAACATTTAATTACATATTTATAAGATAAAAGTACATATGGAAATTTAATTATACATTTAAATACTATGAATTTACATTAACAACTAGTGTGTAGGAGTACGATCGAGCTAATCGGTGACTTTCGCCTTTCCTCGATTTAAATCTGGCTGAGATTTATCTTGATCTAAATAAATAATTATATTCAATCAAATGTTTCAATCAATCTCAATTATTCAATTCAATCCAAAAACCACATTTATGCATACTTATAATTTTACCCCTAATATTTTAGCTTTTTACAATTTAGTCCTTAAGCTCGTAAATTGAAATTGATGCAATTTCATCCCTAACCCAAGCTAGCCGAATTCTTCATAAACATATACCAATTCATATAAATCATTATTTCACAATTTCACCATGCATTTTTACTATTTTTACATCTAAGCCCTTAATTCACATTTTCAACAAAAATCACTTTTCAAAAGTTGTTTATTTATCAACAAAGATTCATTTTCTTCCATTAATCATTAACAATCACATGAATACATTCATGGAAATACCCTAACCCTTTAAAACTTTTACAAATTAGTCCCTAGGCTAGCTAGATTAAGCTACAACGACTTAAAAAACATAAAAAATAATCAAAAACGTGATAAATTCCACTTTCATGCATACACATTTACATTGGCCGAATGGAGTATTCATCAATGGAAGCTTTCTTCCTTACCAAATCAGTTTTTAGGTTAAAATAAAGATGATACTTTGTTTTAAGTTTATTTACTTATTTACTTTATTAACCTTTTAAATCTTATGAAATTTCAATACAACCAATCCCATAAATGTCCACTATCACTTAAATGGTCTAATTACTATATAAGTACTCTTACATTTAAGTTCTATAGCCATTTAATACCTTTAGCTACTAGAACACTACTTTTGTACATTTTATGATTTTAGTCCTTTTTACTTAATTAAGCATGCAAACATCGGAATTTCTTAAAGAAATTTTTATACGAAACTACTAACATACTGCAGACATTAAAATAATAATAAAATAAATATTTTCACATCGAATTTGTGGTTCCAAAATTACTGTTCTAATTTAACTAAAAACGGGCTATTACATATATTATTTGTATCATTCATCCAAATACCATTTGAGTCCTTTAACCTTTCGATTTTATTCTTATTCAATCTACTGGTAGCCCGGAAGTGAAAAAAATGAGTATTTTTATACCCCTCTTTGAGCCATCTAATCCACGATCTTTGAGCCTAGTAGCTCTCCTCTTTGGCATAAAGATGCCCTAACTTATGACGAGCAGTTTTCAACCTGTCAGCATTTGAATCCTCATAAGGGTCATCAATAAGCTTGTCAATCCTCGCAACCAGCCTATGAATATAGTTTTTCATCTTTCTGTACCGACCATGTTGCCAAGGGCCAAGCTCCTCACGCACCTTCTCGATTTTCTCAATGATGTTTGTATCACTTCTGCTCCAAGCTTGCTTAATAATGTCTTTGGCTTCCCTCTCTTTTGCCCAGCACACATCGAACTTAAAGAAGAGTTTCGGGTCTTTAAATTCCTCTCTAGGCTTTTGACCCAGGGATAGTTCATGTGGGTTAATAACTGTGAGGGTAATAAAATAGTTAAAGAGGGGTTGGATACATTTCTTATTTCTGCTAATACTATAGATAATCTCCCCTTCCTTATGTCTACGAAAAAAGTTAACAGAGAAGCCATGTATCGTGTTCTAAAATCCTTATGGTTTACCATGGATAAAGTTAACTTTGTGGCATTAAATGAAGGAGTGATACTTGTAAAGTTTGGTAATACTAACGATAGAACGAGAATATTAAACTTGACTCCATGGCTCTTTGATCAATGCCTGTTTGTGATACTGCCTTTTGTAAAGGGTCAAGAGCTGGATGACTATGTGTTTAATATTACGCCATTTTGGATAAGGATCTACAACATCCCTTTTAAGTAAATGGATAGACAAGTTTCCATTGACGTGGAAAAGGTGATAGGAGAGGTTATGAAAATTGACTGGAGGGATAAAGATGGGGGTTGGACTGACTACATAAGGATAAGGGTAAAAATAGATGCTCTAAGCCCCTTCGAAGGGTTGCCCATCTTGTTGGAAGTGAGGGAACTGAGACTGTCTGCGCCATCAAGTATGAAGGTTACCTATTTTCTGTTATATATGCGACCTTATTGGACACACTACCTAAAAATGCTCTAGAAAAGAAGAACATCTAGAAACAAATAACCTCAACTTTCAATATGGGAGCTGGCTTAAAGCTCAGCTAGGAGGGTCAACCCAAAATATAGGAAACTGGAGAAATGGGATCGAAATCCTGGAAAAGAAGATAAGTTCAAGTGACAAGAACAATGATAAAAAAATTTGGAATGGGGATGAAAATGATTTCATGACGCTGAAGGGAAAAAAAGTTAGATGTGGGGAAGAGGAATCAGAATCTAGATCCCTTATGGAGAAACACAAAACAAAATTAGCGCGTGATGGAAGTGCAGAATGAAGTGCAAAAGAAAAAAAACACAAGGGAGTAATGGGGAGAACAATAGGGAGAGCCCCACTAGATTCGTTTGAAGAAAATTAGTGGGTAGTCTTTCACCTTGCAAGGCGGTGGCTGGTGACCAGCCTCGCCAAGAGCAATGAAGTTTATTTGCTGGAACTGTCATGGGCTTAGGTACCCTGCGACAGTTCAGGAACTTAAGCAACTCCTCATTGCTAATAACCCCGATGTTGTCTTTCTATGTGAAACAAAAATGCATTCTAATAACTTCACTCGCATTCGAAACCTATGTAGGATGGCTGGTTACTTGGCGGTGAGTTCGGAAGGTCGTAGTGGAGGCTTGCCGATGCTGTGGAAAGATGGTGTCAATGTGACTATACAAAACTATTCTAGCCACCATATTGACTCTCTTGTTCGTATGGAAATCTATAATAATATTAGGTTTACGGGGTTCTATGGCCATGCTAATTCGAATCTCAGAAGTCCGTCTTGGGATATGCTTAGAATGGTGAGAATATCAGTCAGGGAGGATTGGATCGTGGATGGTGATTTTAATGCCATGACCTATGAAGCTGAAAAAGAAGGGACAAATCGAAGCGACAAATGACTAAATCTCAGTGGATCGTGGCAGCAAGGCCACTCTGCCACTTACAATACCCCGTCGTTGTTAGAGTATGCCCAAAAGATCAATCATGAGATGGTTGTAATAACATACTTGATTTATCATGTTTATTAATA
>JABEZY010258275.1:355-13920 GCA_013467495.1 Gossypium gossypioides | reverse complement strand
TCACTCAATTCAAATTGATTCGATCAAACACTCACCCCTACTTTACAAGAAAAATTAATGAATAAGCGAATAAGTTAATGTTTTCACTGCATGAGTTAGTGTTTTAATTAACTCTTCTACACTTCAATAATTAATATTAACTTTGGCATACGAGTTCTACACACGTGATTTCTACATTTTCTTCCATCAATTTTATCCCGGGAATCTCGGGTTGTAAGGGCTCAGAAGCAATCAAGTTTTGTGGTTGAAATGGCCAAAGAGAAAAAGCTCCCTGTAGGGGGCGTTTTCATCTGTCATGGTAGTGAAAATGCTTCCTACAGAATGCGTTTTCAAGCCACATGTCTGACATGTCAGAGGAAAACGTCCCCTGCAAATAGCGTTTCTCTCTGGCCATTTCAACCACTCCAGTTTGATTGCTTTTGAACGCTACAACCTATGATTCCCAGTATAATTTTTTTCCTTTATACCCACCCCATCCCCTATATAAATGCCCATTCTTCATCCTCCTACTCATCACATCTCAATCTTTTCTAAATTGTTTTTTCCTTCTTCTTGCATGTTGAAAATTTTAGGTTTAAAGATTTATTTCTCTCTCGCTTTGAGGGTGACGTAATCATAGTTTTAAGTTGTGTTTGGGTTCACGGTGATTTCATGGAGCTTGGTAACCTACAAATTTCACATGCTGTGTGAGTATAACGCTAGCACCTAAGAGCGAGATCACTTTGCAACTCGAGGTCCAAGTTGGCGGTGATTATACCATCTCGGGTTGAAATGTAACTAAGGTTTCAAGTTTACAATGGTTATGTTGTCAATGGATTACACATAAATGGGTTCGTAGTTGATGGTGCTAATGAAGGAATGACAACGAGTCTACTCGTCAAAAGAGCTCATTTCATAAAATTCAAACATATGTGTGATGAAGGAAAACGCAAAGGGCCTTCCAATATAATAGAGTTATTCTTGTTGTCCATCTCTATCGAACGTAGTGACTTTGTTAATATAACATGTTACACCCCAATGCTATCACAAGTTATAATAATAGGATCATCGCCTTCGATGATGGTGGATAAGACGCATTACTTGATTGTACTAAAATGCCACTATGTTTTTCTTCCTCATATTTATATTTGAGTTTTATAAAGCATCCTCTTCTAATGAGAAACTCGTTGTCATTCCTACATAACCAGTGCCAACTACAACCCTATTTATGCTCCAACCCTAGTTACAATTCCACCCCAGATTGTATAATCACTATCAACTGAGACCTTGAGTTGCAACGCGATCTGAATTCTTAGGTGATGGCGCTATACTCACATGGTAGATAAAATTTGTAGGTCATCTAGTTCCACAACACCATCGTAAATTCAAACATTCTTTAAAATTGTAACCATGTCTATCTTAAACATGGATAAAAATCAATCTACAAATTTCTAATTTCTAACTGCAAGAAAAAAATAATTTTTACCTAAGTGAAAACGCATCCTACAGGGCGTGTTTTCATACATTTTTCTTTCTCTCTTTAAAAATAACGTAGATCGGTAAATTTTTAGAGTTTTAGCTTAGGTTTTCAATTACTTTTTTTTCAGCATATTTATAAAAATTAGCCTAAGAAGGGGTTGTGTCGGCTTTGAATTTAAATAATTGAAGTAATTTCTCTTTTGACTTTTACAAAAAGATTCTTTTACATAAAAATAATTGTAGTTAATATTTGATTAAAATATGCTCTAAATCCTTAAATTTTTATACATTTAAAATTTAAATCTTCTATTTTTATTTTAAAGAATTTAGTCCTTTTACTATTAAAATTTAAATATACGAGTTCAATTGTTAACAACGTTAAATTTTTTGTTAACTTTGAGTCCATTACGATGTTATTTTTCAAGTGAATATTTCTTTTATTTTAAAATATTATATCAATAAATTTAATAAAATGATTTAATGATACTAATAATTAAACTTCAATATAAAAAATAGAATAATTGAATTCTAAAAATAAAAATAAAAAAATTAAATTTCAAATCAGGAAGAGTAAAGAGGCAAATTATTTTGTGAAGCTTCTAAAGGAACCATTGGGCCATATTCCTCTTTTGTTCGGCTTTAGACGTTTTTGTAAAGAAAGCAAGTTCAGGGCCTAGTGATTAATTAGCCCAAAAAAGTATGGAAATTTTATGAATCCTAATATACCCACTAAAACCATCAAGTTAAGTAGAGACGAAAATCGAAAATATTTCTTTTCTTTTTTTTGAGAGAGAGAGACAGCCGGCGGGAAGGCGTCGAGATCGGTAAGATTAATCACTCCCCACTTCCCATTTCTCATTTTTATCGCTCTTCTCTGACATTTTCAGCTCTCTTTTTTAACAAAAAAAAAGATATATTGATTATTTAGTTACTAATTTGGAGTTATGTCACCTTCCGATCTTACAGTGCCTGCCATTTTCATTTTCCAAATTTATAGTTCCATTTCCATTTTTTCTTTCTACATCCAAAATTTCTTTGAAACTTTGTGGATTTGAATTATTTATTTTTGTCTGGGACTGATCTGTTCATCAAATTTTATCTGTTTTAATTACTTGTAAGTATTATTGAATCATGAGATTTAAGGACAAAAGATTTAATTTTTATTTGAAATGGTCTACTGTGAGCTTTTTCAGATTTAAACTAGTCAGTTGAAGCTGCCAGGCATTGGAACACGATGTCTACGGTTGAAGCACCACTGTATCCAATAGCTGTCCTGATAGATGAGCTAAAAAATGACGATATCCAACTTCGTTTAAACTCGATCCGTAGGCTTTCGACAATTGCACGTGCTCTCGGGGAAGAGCGAACCAGGTCGGAATTAATTCCATTTCTCAGTGAAAACAATGATGATGACGATGAGGTGCTTCTTGCAATGGCTGAGGAGCTGGGAGTGTTTATTCCCTATGTCGGGGGTGTTGAGCATGCCCATGTTTTGCTGACGCCTTTGGAAATCCTTTGCACTGTTGAGGAAACCTGTGTAAGGGACAAAGCTGTTGAGTCATTATGCAAAATTGGATCTCAGATGAGGGACAATGATTTGATTGAGTGGTTTACTCCTTTAGTTAAGGTTAGACTTTTCATATCTTGATTTGGTGTTATTTATTTCATTGCTGTATTTTCGTACTGTTTAGTGAGGTTTAGTTTCTGTTTACTATAAAACTCTCAATAAGGATTATTAAGTGCTTAATTTACATTGAGAAAAAAAAGCCTTTTTGTTGCTTAAGCTGTGTGCCAAGAAACTGTTCGGTGTAGGTTTGAAATTGAGTTTCTGATTTAGTTAAGCAAGCTATGGTAACTGGAGACAATGAATTTTGAAACCCTTTCAACTTTCAACTATTTGTGAAACATTTTTTATGTGAAGGACAATGAAAACAATAAAAGAATGGAATTTAAATAATAGTAAAGGCAGTTTGTTTTATTATTAAAAGTTTTCAAAATGGTTCTATCTAAATGCATTCTCCCTCAAAGTAAAAAGCTGGCCCTTCCATACTGAAAACTTTCACATTGTCGCTTTAAAATATCATTTCCAGTTATTGTTCGCTTACATAACCTAACATGCTTAAAATATAAAATCACTTAACTGTTAATACGTAATATTTAACACTTAATAATATCACCGGAGACCCATCTGCAGCTAATATGGCCATAGTGGATAATAGTGAAAGAGAAAATAAGAAAACAGACTCATTTGATGGACTGGAGTTACTCCCACATAGACATTACCTGTAATCAAATCCTACGCGGATTATGTGTATTTCTTTGAGCCATTCTAGTTTGGCACCATTCTATTTTTTATGCAAACTAGTCTTGGCTGCCATCCTTTATGGTTCCAATTTTTAAATTTTCAGAGGCTGACTGCTGGAGAATGGTTTACAGCTCGAGTTTCAGCCTGTGGGCTGTTTCACATTGCTTATCCAAGTGCCCCTGAGACGTTGAAAACAGAATTACGGTCGATATACGGTCAACTATGTCAAGATGACATGCCCATGGTAAGAAGGTCTGCTGCGTCAAATCTGTGGAAATTTGCTGGAACAGTTGAATCTGCTCACTTGAAGGCTGACATCATGCAAATGTTTGAGGATCTTACACAAGATGGTAATTTGAATGGTTTAGACATGCTTGGTTGAGGAAAATCTCTGTAGTTTTTAGCTTACATTATTTATCTTTCCACACGTGGATGCTGGTTCTGTGCTTCCTCTACTGCCGCCTGGTTTTTAGTAATTGACTTCGTTTCCTTACTGAGGTTTTAGTAATTGACTTTGTTTCCTTACTGAGGTTTTTAGTAATTGACTTCGTTTCCTTACTGAGGTTTTGTCAAGTATTCTTTAGGCCATCTTGCTCAAAAACAAAATTGTTTTTTGTTTTCCATATTGAATGTACTTGACTAGTTTGTTAATTACTTGGTAATAGGCTAGCAGTCTTTCTTGACTTGTTATCGAATGTTGATGCAGGGCTTTCTTTTTTTTCTTTTGATCAAATTATAATAAGTGTGCCATGTAGAATATTGATGGCAACAAATAAAAGGTTAATCATCCTCCCAAGACTGCTTCAACCTGCAAGCGATTTGTGGGATATGGACATAGGGGAGGAAACCTGATAGCTTTGCAGGCAGGGTCTAGCATCAGAATCATAGATTTATCATGCTGGAGTGTTGCAATGATAGATTCCTGATAAAACTGATATTATTAGTGTTTTTTTAATGGTTATAGTAAAAGCATTAGTAGCTGAACTGGTATATTTATTCATTTAGTTTTTATGTATCTTACATTTATTTTTCATGAGTTCACACAAGAAACTTCTATAAATTCGTGTATCAGATCAAGATACAGTTCGATTATTGGCTGTTGAGGGATGTGCTGCTCTTGGAAAGTTGTTAGAGGCCCAGGATTGTGCTGCACGCATTCTCCCTGTAATTGTTAATTTCTCCCAGGTATATGTGTAGACACTTAATGTGAATTTAACTATTTGTCTCATTTAAATTTAATTTTGTGTGAGTTTTACAAATTTTATTGTCCTTTTCTTTTTATATAATCTTGTGTGCCATGTCTTATATAATCTTCTACTAATAATTTAATAATTCTTTTTATGCTGTATGATCTATTGGGTATCATATTAAAAGTGCATGAAGCTGCGTTACATGATATGGAGGTTGACTTTTGGAAGTCAGTCCTCAAGAAGTGACCAGAAGACTTTATTCTGTTGCATGGCAATATTTATAGTGTAGTTATACTTCTGTTTTGATCTATTTTCATGATCTAATAAACTCTTTTAAGCGACCAGAAGGGTATGGGGGTGCAAATGCTATTGAGTTTCCTGAGTTTTCTTTTGCATATAAAAGATTCTGTGATGATTTTAGGAATCTTTAGTGTCAAAACAGTTTTGTGGATTCTACGTGCTCTTATATTTGCTCTATTTCTTGTAACTAACAGGACAAATCTTGGCGTGTGCGTTATATGGTTGCAAATCAATTATATGAACTTTGTGAAGCTGTGGGACCAGAGCCTATTAGGTATTTATTTATTGCAAAGCCGCTAATAAAATATACTATGTCATATAGATGGAATTTTGCCCCTGTACCGTTATCAGTCCTGCTAACCTAAGGTGGAGTTTTTTTGGTGACTTCTTATACATGTCGATTGTGTTTTCAGGACTGATTTGCTTCCTGCATATGTGCGGTTACTTCGTGATAATGAGGCTGAAGTTCGCATTGCAGCTGCAGGAAAAGTAACTAAATTTTGTCAAATTTTGAGTCCAGAACTTGCAATCCAACACATTCTTCCATGTGTTAAGGTACATACAGTTATAATAAGAAGCTTCCGATCCTCTATGAAAATATCTTATTGGAGAATAAGTGCTCTGTATTTCATGTTATGTTAAATATATTGGCCATCTTCTCATTTCAATGCATTGCAATTTGCAAATACCTTTTACAGGAACTGTCATTGGATTCTTCCCAGCATGTCCGCGCTGCTTTGGCTTCAGTTGTGATGGGAATGGCTCCTGTCCTTGGGAAGGTAAGAGCATAGAGTAATTCCTTGATGAGGAAGTATCATAGAACGTAAGGGTTTTTTATGCTGTTAATGTATTATAGAGTAATTCCTCAATAAGGAAGTATCATAGAAATTAAGGTTTTTTAACGCTGATAATGTATTATAGAGTAATTCCTCGATAAGGAAGTATCATAGAAAGTAAGGTTTGTTTTTGCTGGTAATTTATGACTAGTAAATACAAGCTAGAAATGATTGATTTTACCAATGTAAATTTCTCCTAGCAAGTGAGTTTGGATATAATGTCTTTTTATTTGTATTCTTCACTTGTGGTTGTCTTAACAGATTTCTCAATGTTGTGCTGGATGCATCAAGATTCTGGATTAAATTGCTTTTATGGGTTTATTGAACTCCATTTCATGGTCCTTGCAGGATGCAACAATCGAGCAGCTTCTTCCAATATTTCTCTCCCTTTTGAAGGATGAATTCCCTGATGTGCGGCTCAACATAATCAGCAAACTTGATCAAGTGAATCAGGTTAGCTGCAACTTAAAGCTTTAGTGCTGTTTTCTGTCTGTGCTGATCTGCTTATGTTTTGCTGCCTCAATTGCTTTGCTTTTGCTTGAAATTTCAACTTTTATTAACCATATAAACCAGTTGAAGCTGAATGGCAGCAGGTTCTCAGGAGTGGTTACTAATAATGAATAGATTCAAGTTTTAATACAACTCTCTATTTACTAGTGTACATGCTTTTAGTGCATCCTAGGTGTAACCTTTATGATTGAAAGTAACTGCATTCTCTCAAGCAGCTTTCAGGTTTTCTAAATTAACTCTTACTGGCAGGTTATTGGGATTGATCTATTGTCCCAATCCTTGCTACCAGCCATTGTTGAGCTCGCTGAGGATAGGCATTGGAGGGTTCGACTTGCAATAATTGAGTATATACCATTATTGGCAAATCAGTTAGGGGTTGGGTTTTTTGATGATAAACTTGGTGGCCTTTGCATGCAATGGTTGCAGGATAAGGTTTGTGTCTTTCTCCTATCTTGCATGGAACGCATGTTATTAGTCGTTGCCGAAAAATGATTTCTTTGCATGTTGCCATATTTCTGTACTCTTTATCTTTCTCTTATAGTTTTTCACATTTTCTAGTTATTTCCTTAGAACCTTTCTGTATATCTAATATTTCTTTTATGAGTAGACTTATAGTTTTGGGCAACTATGCATTGAATAAAGATCCAGGACGAGATTCTCTAGTTATATTACTTTTGATGGCTTTAAGACGGGAAAGGAAAATTTCAAATAATTGAATATATTGTTGACTTTCTCATGAAATATTCTTTCCTTTCTAAGTTTTGTTTAGTTTGAAAATGCACAATTTCCAAGAAAGTGGTTATATAACCAGCATTTCAAGTTTTGTGGTAAATTGGAAGAGGAGCATATTTAAGGGCAGCTAGGAGGGAGTAACATACAAACTGAGAACTCTATTTAATATGTGAATGCTTTTCTCATTGGGTTGTTAATTATTATACCCTGATTCCAAACAATGGTATGATTTCTATCTTAAGCACTATTGTGCATTGTAATTATTACAGGTTTACTCTATTCGAGATGCAGCTGCTAACAATTTAAAGCGCCTTGCTGAAGAATTCGGCCCAGATTGGGCGATGCAGCATATTATTCCACAGGTCTGTCCAATAATATTGACAATTGATCTTCTTCACCCAAAAAGCAAGAAGTAAAAGCAGAAAAGTCATGTTTACTTTTACTACCGAAAGCAAATAAGAAGTGTAATCTGAAATTTGAACTGATGTCTGTCCTAGTCCTTCAGTCTCTGGTCTGTTTTATTAGCATCCTTATGGCCAAAAAATAAAATTTTATGCAGAATGGTTTCGTGAAAGCTGCCCTGCTAATCTGCACCTTTTCTCATTGGGTTTGACAGTTTTGTTTAATGTGAAAGTTGGGGGTGTTATCTGCACAGGTACTAGAGATAGCTAATGATTCACACTATCTTCATCGGATGACCCTTCTTCGTGCCATTTCTCTCCTTGGTCCTGTTTTGGGCTCAGAAATAACATGTTCTAAACTGTTGCCAGTTGTTGTCAATGCATCAAAAGACAGGTTGGTTAGCAAAAAATTGATAATGAAGGTGTATTATGTATATAGTATTCACCAATTAGTGATGTCTTTAACTGTTTGCTCTCTGCAGGGTTCCCAATATTAAGTTTAATGTTGCGAAGGTTTTGCAGTCTCTGATTTCAGTAGTTGATCAGTCTGTAAGTATTCCAATTTTTTATTTCGATTGCTTTCGGCTCCGCCTTCTTCATAATTATGTAATGAATTGTTGCAATAGGTGGTGGAGAAGACGATACGTCCATGCTTGGTAGAGCTGAGTGAGGACCCAGATGTTGATGTCCGATATTTTGCAGTCCAAGGACTTCAGTCAATCGATCAGGTCACCATGTCAAGCTAGGCCAGACCACTTTATTGGAGGCCTTTTTATTTATTTATTTTTGTTCATAAACAAGCAATCCTATTGTTGTAAAAGGGATTGGGCTGAAAAAATGGCTACTAGCTCATGGTCATGGGAAATGAAGAAACGAGAGAATCCCAAAAAATATTTCAAAGCGGGGTTGGTTGATCAACTTTACGTACCAAATAGGCAAATATTCATATTTTTATGGTTTAACCACTCGACTGATACGGTATCCGTCATAGCAGTCAAGTCAACAAGTTGTTATTTGATACCCTTAATTATTGTTTTCCTCTTAATTCAGACGATTTTCTTTTTAAAATATAAATTCATTTAATTAAAATTATTTAGTACAATAAATTAAATTATCATAAAAGAGAAAAAGAATGTTATCAATCATGGCATGGCAAGAGGAGAGAAAACATAGCCTTATCAACTGTTTCGGATGACGAAATTGTACTGGCGACCCATATTGAATCATAAATTTTTTGCTATTTAGGTAAAATTTTAAATTTATTTAATTTATTTAAAAAAAAAAATCCTTGATCAGATTCCATGAACTCAAATCATTTTCTTAGTCATGATTCAATGGTTTTGAAAGTGGAGTGTAAATACACGGCCTGAATCATTCTTTCTAATCCACTTGGCTTCACAAACCAGTTCTCGAAGGGGTTTGTATTAAATAAATGCAATTAAGAGACAAACATGAACTAACATACAAAAAGTGGGACATTCAAAGATCCATTTGGAGACACTTAAAATCATCAAGGTTTCTTTGGACCTGAAATATTGACCCTAAACAATGTTACTTCTTCTCCAGATTCTCCTATAAATTCTCCAACCACGCCACTTGCTCTTCAAGCCTTAATTTCCACCTTACTCCCAACTTCTCTTTTTCCCATGGACATGGACATGGACTATGAAGACGATGGTTTCTATGC
Source organism: Gossypium gossypioides (assembly GCA_013467495.1). NCBI lineage: Eukaryota > Viridiplantae > Streptophyta > Magnoliopsida > Malvales > Malvaceae > Gossypium > Gossypium gossypioides. The sequence continues at coordinate 4,501 of JABEZY010258275.1, read as the reverse complement.
TGAAATTAGAAGACAGATTCTACTTTTAACAGCTGAAGACGACGACGATTATCAACAAACTGAAACTAACAACTCCCCACCAACCAGGGGGGATGCTAATCTATGTCGCTTAAGACATGCAAGTTATTTCAGTTGGTGTGCCGGCGAGAAGACGAACTCAGCTCCAACTTGGCTTTCAAATCTATGGAGAAATGATAATAGCAATAGAACTGGTACTGGAGTGTTCATCCCCCACATCAACAATTCCAGAAGATGGCGGAGGCCTTCAAGAATGAGCAAGAGAAAAAACACACGGGCCACAACCAAACAATCATGAACCAGACAGGAGAATATACATCTTAAGCTTTGTCGGTTACTTTCAAAGATCTAAATGTTAATAATAATATGTTGTTAAATACTTTCAAGCATTAAAGTGTTCTACTTAACATACAGCGCTATTTAAAATAATGCCAGCTCTATAGGCCAATATTGGAAAATTTTCTCACTTTAGTAAATGAAATTACAACCATAGCATAACCATCATGTTTCTACATGGCCATCCCATCACCTTCAATGGGTTGTGAAAGAAGGTGCAATATATGGCAGAACCGCATCAATATGTGCAAAAAGCATTAATGAAATCAACAAAAGCTTCATGGAATGAAAGAATTATCATTAGTGTCTAGGTCGGGCTAACCATAAAGAGCTAAGTGCCCGAAGGCGTGAGTTGTAATCACTAAAAACTAGCAGGGCTCGGGCTGCTTGGCGAGTGGTTAAAATCCGATGCATTTGCTGCAGAGTTTGGTGTCTCAATAGGTCAGCCTGGTGAAGGAAGTTCTCCAAAGTAGCAAGCTTGCTCATTGCAATAGCCATCTGGCTCATGTAATCTGCAACATTCCCGGAGGCAGTAGGACCCAAACATGCAGATGAAAGAGTGTATACTAGAGCTTGTTGCAAAGCTTCCATTCCTTGTGATAAGGCATCTTCAGCTTGTTGGGAGGATTGCTGCAGATTACATATGCCCATTAATTGTTGGTCTGTCAAAGGCTCAAGGTGGTTTCCAAGTATCTAAAGTATCAAAATCAAAGAGCTGTCAAACAAAACGGATACTTCAAAAGAAAGATAATAGAATGAGAAAAATATTGAAAGAGTAAAACACCTTGAGAAGTTCGGAGGAACGGAATCCGCCCAACCACATAAAACACCTCTCTGCAGGTGTTTTCCACATGCCAGAAAGCATATGAAATGCATCTGCCTTTACACCAATGTTTTTTAGCTTGAAAACCTCATCATAATGTGCCATCACACTCTCAACAAGAATGCGCAATTCACCGTCTCCTAGATGAGAATTAAGACCTGATCTTAGGTCATTAATCAGCCGTTGATGTTCATTGAGCCAGTGAGCATAGTCCATGTCAAAGGCCAAGGCTGCTGGAAGTATAACCATTAAACCATGTGAGGAAATCATCTCTACAATATGTTTTATAAGCTATTGCCTTTATCTCTAATGGTCCCATTATACTGCACGATACTACAAGCTACTACATAATTTACTACAATGCAGGGAATATGGTCCTCCATGCAACTTGATTAACTTCACCACTGAATATATGAGCATGCAGATGATAAGCAATGCTTGAGATCCCAAGTTTAAAGCGTTGAAAAGCATTACCACATACAACTGGTACTGCCATTGGTGGCTAGTGCGTTTGCAGTTACCATGAACTAAAACTCTTACGGGATAGCTTATAGAGGAAAGAACGAAAAAAGAAGAAACTAGTTAAACACCATGAACAGACACCCAAAACAGTGTCGAAAACTTCCTCACCATTTCCACTAACAGAAAGGCCGTGGCCACCAGAAAGTCCAGACGCAATAAAAATACCCTGCATTAAAACATGAAGGTAATTAGAGACAAAGATAGCTTTGGTTTATACACCAATTAAAATACCTTTTGACCTATGGGGTTGGATCAATAATAACATAATAAAATGAACTACTCCGCATACCTGCTGTCGTGCTTTTTGAAGCTCTTGCTCTAGTTGTGTAAGCCTAAGTCGACTGCTCTCAAGCTGCTGGACGTATGCCTATCCAGAAACAAAAATCTATAAACGATCCAACCAGATGCAACTGGTTTAATATTCACCTGAGGACTTAAGACACTGGGGTGTACCACTTCCATATTTTATTTGAGGCGTGGAATTAAACACTTTAAGAAAAAGGTAAATCAACTACACCTAAAAGGTCACTCAAGTTTTATTCCAATACCTTGTACAACTATTGTCAGCAACATTCCATTTAGGCGCAACGGATGATATATCCATCATGCTAAAACCCAATGCCATGCATCCTACCTTTCCCATACATGGATACAACCTCAATTTGTCGATTCTTCCATACTGACCACTATAATGACTAGTCCTTAACACTCAAAAGGCTGATTCACTATAAAGTGAACATGTACCTAAATTCCATACTTTACAATTGAAGGCCTAATCACTCAGACCCCTAAAATCCCATTTATCCACCACAGAGAAACAAAGAGCTAAAAAGGAAAAAAAATTATAACCAGCAATAAACACGTTACTTTCTTTCTCAATCTACTCTTCCTTGCAGCTTCTCGATTTTGAGCCAGCCGCCGAAGTGTCTGTAAGCAAAAAGGCAACTCAGTTAGCTTTCGAAATTGAAACTAAACCCCACCACAACTTAAATAATGTTACAACCTTTTGATCACCAGTTTTTAACTTGGACTGATCCACGGTTATAATAGCTCCATGTTGAAGCTGCAAGACCATTACCAAGTATGAACTAATAATTATCCCCATTAATTCCTAGTTATCAAGAAGTACCATGTGTTTCTACTACTACACCTTTAGCAAAACTTTTAGAACAAAACATGATCTTTAGCACTTGAACATTGAAGAAACAGAGAGACAAAACCTGGTTTTTATCATCAGTGTCAACATCAGTAGAAGAGTCAGTCTGCTGGCTATTATCAGCAAGGCCAGAGTCACCCCAGTTTTCAATATGCCCATTCCCCAACGTTGTCCCTTTCTGATACATGAACTGCCCTGTATCCAAACACCCCGTCCCACTTGAAACTATCTCTGCTGCCCTGATTCCCTGCAGCAAAACAAAAACATTTGCATACAACATCAGCACTATACAAAAATATGTACAAAGAGAAAGATTGGTTTGAGTACCGTGTTGAAGGCGTCATAGTGCAAGCTATTGCCAACAACATCAACATTACTGGATTTTAAACTAAAAATGGAGCCTACAAGAAAATTTTATAAACAGAAAAAGGTAGTTAGAAAAGCTTAAAGTAGAAAAGAGCAGTAAAGAATATATATATATATAAAAGCATGCATTTTTAGATAAAAAGAGAATACTTGAGCTTAAGTCAACAGAATCATCGTGATGAAAAGCATTAGCGGGATTAAAATCGTCGTCCCCCCTGTTTTTCAACTCAAAACACAAACAAAAAACGGAGACACCGAAAAGAGTTAGAGAAAAAGTCTTTGTTTTCTCTTTTACATGCATAAACAAAAGTGTAACCATTGAGACTTGTATACCAAAACGATGGCTTAAGGTGAAGGGCAAGTAAACATACCTAAGAAAAAAAGAAGAGTGGCAAAACATGTCTGGGGTAGTATGAGGTGCTGCAGCTTTGAAGCTCTGCATTTTCTTTTTTCTAAGAACAGAAAAAAGGGGGATGAAAGAAAGAGACAGGTAAGTGGGAGAAAGAAAAATGAAAAATGGAAAATCCTTGGGGAAGGATCTTTAATGGAGGGTAGGATAGATAGAGGTGATTTATTTTTTGGTTTTGTTTTATATGAGTTTCAGAAAAAAAACACCTCAGGCTTTTTTATTAATGCGTTCAGATTTGGGATTTTAGTTTCCCAATAAAAACCTCCCCATTGTTTCCTGTCTGATCCTCTCCTTGATGAGCGTCTGTTTCACTCTCCCATTTGTTTTGCTGGTGTCAACTTTTTTTTGGCTTGTGGTAGATGATAAAAGATTTAGCAGCAGTGTGGTTTTTTTTACGTGCATGTTACGTTGTGAAGTTCCATATTTGCACGCACTGTAGATGCAAGTGAGTAATGGTAAAGAGCTCACACCCCAAGACAAGATTGAAAACAAAAGTCCCGACCTTGCTTATACCCT
>JABEZY010256726.1:864-15456 GCA_013467495.1 Gossypium gossypioides | reverse complement strand
AATAGTAAGCATCAAAAGGGTTACAAACACAAAAATAGTTTGGCACATCGTATTGATCCCTATTCTTCCCCTTTAGTGACCCTTACCCACTCACCGCCTTATTTCTCATTTTCTCATCTTCTTTGTCTCTCCATATAGGAAGTCATAGTATGAAATAGAAACTATGGTTAGCCTACGAGTTTCGGTGCACTAATGAACAAGTTTTTTTCTATTGCTGTTACTTTGTCACTATTCTTTTTCAATTTTTCTCACTCAAGAATGATTTTTAGCTTTCTAGGTAATTTTTCTACTCGTATGGATTCTCTTTTTCGATTTTTCTTCTTGTTTTGCACTTTCAAGCTGACCTATAATTCCCATATCGCATTAATCTTTCCTTTTTCACTCTATTTTTACAAACTCTGCTATGATGTATCTACTTAACCCTTAATACATATGGCCAGACATCTATAATCATGTAGTGCACAACCAAATAATAAGGGCAAATACAAATTGACATTTTCAGGATCGAGATTGTAATGTGGTTCATCAAGAAGTGTCAACAGGCTTAAAAATTGGTACTAAAGGTGAAATATAATTAGGAAAACTTTTTGGCTCTAGATGTGTTCCAAACAATGCTTTAGGTCATCCCTAAATATCTCAACATGCACAAATTTAATCAACCAAACAAATACAAATTCAACTATTTATCATTCGTACTAACATGCTCGTTTCTTTGTATTTTCTATATCACTTGGTACAGTTGATTGCATAATACCTTTTTATAATGTAAATATAGAACTTTTTATCCTAATAATCAAAACTTTAAAATCGTCTATCATTATGCCAAATTTATTCATAAACGCAAGCAACATATGTACATGCTACTAACTAATCACTTGTATTTCTACAAGCTCAAGCATACAAACAACAAGAAATATCAAAGAAAATGTAAAAATTTGAAGAAAATTTTCTATATTACCCCCACACATTTTAGTTGAAACATTGTCCTCAATGTGTAGCCCATAAATAGATAAGGAAATAAGTTACCCAATTGATCGTGGTCGCTCTAAATGCTAATGCTGAGTGCTTCCTCTTTTGATCGTGTTAGCTCAAATTTTTTGTCTCCTTCGTGTTGGGTTCCTACACAGAAAATCTAACAAAGTACAATAAAACGAAAAAATTGTTTATTAATCCTACTTTTACAAAGTCTAAATTAAAATCATCTAATAATTAATACAAGTCTTTATAAAATTAAAATAGTTCAACCATCCTCTTTATCCATCTCCTCACCTCTATCATTCATACATCTCCTCACTCCCATCATTCTCATCTTCTCCTCTTTCCTCGTTTTCATGCACTTCTTCTTGTTGTTCCGTATTCGTCGGCCTGAACATGTCAGGTGTGTAATTGGGGACCCGGATGTTATTTTGCCTTGCAAATTCTTGGAATATTGGTCCCGACTCTTGCATCCACAGTATCATCCAATCAAGCTTTGGATGACTACTTTCACCGACGTCTTGTTAAGCTCATGTCAACTATTCTAATAGAGTCGGTGTAACTGTCACTTCCCATTGTCGCTTGTTCTAATCCTTTATTTGTTTGGCTCATAATTTTGTATACTATTGGAACTAGGTCTCACCAATAATAACTTTGGATGATTTTAGTGAATGTTCAGTGGATGTCATAGGTACACCCGCCTTTCTGCATAATATCGTCACTAAATGGGGAAAGAAGGCTTCCATCTTCTAGCTACAAATGCATCTCCTCATGTTCTGATGAATCCATTTACCGATACATACCTACTTTTTCTACAAAATAGCATTGAGTAGCATTACTTTAAAAGTATTAACGTTAGAAATATTTAAAGCAGGTATAATTCTTTTGCATACAAATTGGATCCATATTTTAGCCTCAAGAAACATGATCACTTGATGAAAGGATACTGGCATTTTGGTACCTGTGCGATATTTTCATTCACCCCTACCTTCAGTTAAGAAGTTTATAATACTGTTCATATCTCTATCTCGAAAGTATTCTAGATCAGTTTCATCAATGAAATCATTCTTATAATATAGAGCATTATAAAAATCGCAAATGATTCGAGGGTTACTCGTACTTCTTTCCTCCGTACAACTGCCATATCCCACATACGACCTTCAGTATTTCAAAACTCATGGTCCCGTAAAGACGCATAAAACTCTTGAACAATAAGAACCACGACATTCCCTTTCGGGATCATCCAAAAATGTTCCCACCTATGATATCTTACTACAGGCCATATTTCCTTACACAAAACTATTAGCGGATCGAATCCCCTCTCTTGGATAAAGGTTTTCAATAAAGTTCCGTAAAATATTTCCCAATATCCGGGTTTGTAAAATTAGGGGGTTTGGATTCGTCGATGGTTTGAATTCATTAGTTCTTCTAACTTTTCTAGGAGGCATGATATTGTATGTAAACAATTCAATGGAACAGTAAAAAGTTTAATTTAGGAACCCTTAACCTTTAATATATAATTGAAGTTCGTCTGAGTTCCTTGCTTCCCCGTAATGCTTTCGTTCCTTGTTGCCCCAAATATGGTTGAAAAGTTTGTGAAGAATAAATAGAATGTGTAAGAATTTAGGGGTTTAGGTTTCAAAAGGTTTTAAGGGATTTGAGCGAGTTTGGGGAATTAGGGTCTAAGAGGAGTTTTAATTAGAAGTAAGCATGGTTTTAGGTTAGAAAATAGGCTTTAAAAGGGTTAAAAATTGGGTTAAATGAAGATTATTTTGTCGGGTTGGGTGACTGGGTTGAGTTGACCCTATAAAAAATTACAGTGATGTCGCTACACAAGGGTTCAGTGTCGTGACATCCTTGGAAGACTACCTATGTCACGAGATACCCTGCAGTTTAGAGGTCTCAAGTAAACTGTCTACTATGTCGCGACTCTCTAGGGTGATGTCGCTACACTATCTCTATTTCAGCTAAAAACTTCCAGCTTTAAGGATGTTCCGGTTTAGAGATGTACCTACATTAAATAAAAGTCAAGATCTAAACTAGGTGATTAGTTTTATATACAATAATTTAAAAAAGTTAAATAGCAATTCAACTAATTTTTAAGTTTTTATTCGAGGAACAGAATGCTCATTTGGTATCGTTTTTCCAAGTCGTATCGATACCACTCAAGGGAAATAACGATACCTGCATATCAGTATAGATACCTATAGACATTTTTATGAAATTTTGTTAATTATCGCCTATGCATAATTCCAACTGAATGTATGATTGTTTAACGAATGATTTGCATGTAATAATAATAATTAACCATTTGGACGACTTAAAAACATACTTGGTTAACAAAAGACAATCGATCTACTTGAATCTAGCTTTTTGTTTAATGTAAATGAGACGAAATGGTGGTGTGGCATCCCATATTCGGGCCTGGCGACCAGGCCAGGTATAGGGTGTTACATGCAATAAGTTCAAATTGTGTAAAAAAATACTAAATTTTTAAGTTTTAATAAACCGTTGGAGGACTAAATTGAGTTTGATTTCAGAATCAAAACTCAAATGTGAGAATTATAATAGTTTCAATTTTATTGACTAAATTGTGGAAAATGTAAAAGTTGAGGAATTTTGGTACAGATGAAATTGAGGTAGAATATGATTTTTTTTTATGTTGTTTTATGTTGTTTTATTTTGTTCGGATTGGTTAATTAAATCAAATTATACTTTTGATCAAGAATCTCAATGACCAAAGGATGTACGAGAAAAAGGAAAAATTGCCAGCTAGTCCCTAATAGTTGAACCATTACCATTTTGACAGGTAAGTTCATACATTATGAATCGATTCGTTTATGTTTTTATATTACATTAAGACTGTTAATATTGATTGTTGGTGGATTGGACTATGTTATAATCTAATATCCCGATAAAATTAGTAAATTCTTGTATACAGGTTAGTGAGTTTGCCCAAGTTTTGAGCTCCTGCATATGTTGTGGGCTCGAGATTACAGGAATGGGTTCTAAGCTCCTACCTATGTTATAGAATCAAGGATACATGATTAGGTTCCAAGCTCCTGCATATGTTGTAGACTCAAGAATATAGGAATATTAAACCCTAGCCAGGCAATTTATCATGTAGGTTTAACCCTATCGGATAACCAAGCACTATTATTTTCACCTATATACTAAGGTATTTTATGAAATTTCATCGGGAAGGATTGCTATTAAAGTCTTGGACACATACTATTCGAGATTGGCTAAATGACTATTATATTTCGATTATGAGATCAAAATTGGTTTGCTTGGAAACGATAATGCTTATGGTTGTTCATATGGTTAAGCTCAAAGTATTATATATATTGATTATGTGGGTTGCATTTTGATAGGTTTATTTGTATCTCATTTTGAATTTTTTATGATAAGATTTTGAGCTAAATGAATGTTTATATTATATGAGCTTACTAAGTATTTTATATACTTACCCGTATTATTACATTTTTGTAGATTTTGGACGCTCAGAACGTGTCAATTGGATTAATGAGAAACTCACACCTATCTTCACTAAATTTGTTAGATTTTGAAGTTCGATAGTTGGTTACTTATGGCATGTATATTGGATGTTTATGTTGCAAGTTAATGACCAACTTTTGGTATTTTGGTTGTGAATGAGATTATATGAAACTTTGATCTATTAAATGTTCAGTACCTATGTGATACATGGTAATGAGATGATGTTGGTCAAGATTTGAATGGCTTTATATGTGTTTAGGTAATAGCATGTTTTGGCTATGAATGTTGGTAACTGCTAATGTTGGAATTATTGATTTGAATGGCATGAGTGGATGATGTTCCATGTTTGAATTGTGGTGCAAATTGTTGAATATTGGTTAGGCACATAGGTTAAATGTGAATTGGTATATTTTGGCATGTTTTGGTACATTTTGAATAGGTTTCTGTGATAGTAATTTCATGGCTTGGTATCTAAGAAAGTTTAGGTGAAATGGCTTGAGTTTAAGGTATTTTTGGGTACACATGGCCCGTGACACGATTTGCCACGTGGTCATGTGCCCCACACGGTTGCAGGATATAAACGTGTGCTCTCTTTGATTTTGGGTACAGGTTTTTTCACACGACCTCAGAGGGTTACATAGCCTGGCGACATGGTCGTGTGACCTTAAGTTACACGGGCACAAGTTGTTATACGGTTTAGCCACACGGCCATGTTATTGAGCCACACGGGCTGAGTTCTGTCACACGGCCTGTCCACACGGTTGTGTGACCACTGTTTGCACTTTTTACTCAAATATTTGTAAAAGTTTTATTTTAATTTAGAATTGTTCACAGTTTATTTTAAATGTTATATAAGCTCAAGTTAAGTCATGTTTTGATTTAATAACATGGAAAAATGATTGCAAATGAAATATTTGGTTTTTTTATTTAAATTGTGAACGATGTTATATTTTTAAAGTTGTAATACCTTATAGCTCGAGTCGGGCGACCGAAACGGGTATAAGGTGTCACAATGCATGTGGTCTTTTGGTTGGTTTTTAAATTTTTTATTGAGGTGCCAATTATGGCATATTGGTTTGGCACTTAGGATAGTTGTTAAAGTGATATTGTTGGTATGTTAGATAATATTGAATTGGTTTAACACGTAAGTTAGTTTATAATTTTGGATAGATGTGAAATGGTAAGTATATGATTGTGTTGGATATGATTAGGTATGTCCTTAATTGATGGTTTTTATGCCTATAATTGTATCTAAAGGGTACCATTTGAGTTTAGGTGATTTTGGCTTGAAATAAACATTTTAAATATATGATTTTACCATTTCTGAGCTTAAGTATCGATATTATGGCATTTACTATCGATACTTGGCCATATGAACAGTTTTAAAATGAACAGAATTGTGATTTAGTATCAATATTTAATAAGGTATCAATATCCAGCTATAAATTATTAGTACCAACTTTAGAATTTTTAAATTTTACAATTCGATCCTATTTCATGCCTAAATTTCACAATTAAGCCCTTGTTTACTTCAATTTATTATATTGTAATATATGTGAATGGTACTTATATAAATTACATGTAATTGTCTTATTTTTGTGTGTAGCATCCTATTATTCGGCTTCGACAACCAAACCGAGTAAGGGGAGTTACAATTCAACTAATCCACAATCCAAAGCATCTAATTCATTCATCTTTGATGTGAATAGCACAACATTGCTCACATAGTTGGTTTCCCCATCACTCCATGTCACGCATGAAAATTTGTCCTTCTTCTTTTTAATGGTATTAGCATATTCTACTCGGATATGCCCAAAATCATGGAACTCATGACATTGAATTCCACGTTTATTCTCATTAACAATTTTATTTGACTTAGATTTGTTCTTGAATTTCCTTTCTAGATAGCCTTGGATGACTTAGATCATTTGTTCCTTCCAAACTGCTTCTTGGCTTCTTGTTTAACCCTTGAGTAAGTAAAACCAATTGTTCTTGCATCTCCTTAATAACAATGGTTTGTTTAGTGGGTACAATTTCTACCACTAAAAAGGAAATGTTCTTCTCAGATTTTGAATTGCCCTTCTTGGATTCTTCCAAGTTGGTCTCAAAGGTTTGGAGATATCCAATTAACTCATCAATCCTTATGGCATCAATATCCTTGGCCTCCTCAATGGTTGTTACTTTGATGTTGAGTCTCTCAGGTTATGACCTAAGGTTGAGTATTCATTTCCTAAGGCAAAAGGCCAATTGGCTAGATCACAGAGTTTTACATAAAACTCTCTAATGGTCTTTGTTTCCTGCATCCTTAAAGTCTCAAATTTTGTTGTCAGCATCTAAAGCTTAGGTTATTTCACTGTATTGGTTCCTTTATGAGTTGTCTCTAGAATTTTCCATGCCTCATTGGTTTCAGTACACTTAGAAATACTCTTGAACTCTTGTGCACCTACTCCACAAAAAATAACATAAAGTGATTTAGAGTTGGCATTAGCAGTCCTTTCTTCTTCAGCAGTCCAAGTTGCATCAGCCTCGGGAGTTTTTACTCTTTCAGTTTAAGTAGAGGGATGAGTCCATCCAGTTAAAACAGCCCTTCAAGCTCGTTCATCTGTTGACTTGATGAACGTTTTCATCTTGGCTTTCCAATATGTATAATTCGCTCTATCAAGCGTTGGGCGTAAGACTGAAGATCATTCCATTGCAAGCTAGTATATTAGCCAAGATAATCACTATTTGTGTTAAGTGAGAGGCTCTGATACCAATTGTAGAAACGAGGGGTACTTGTTTTCCAAATCAGAAATAGTGGTTGCAATAATGCTTGGAATTTTGGCCACAGTTTCAATCACGAAACTAAAAGTGTATAAAAGATAAATATGAACACCAAGATTGTTTACGAAGTTTGACCTCAAGATTTAATTCTTAACACTAGTCTAACACTCACCAATTTAGCAACCTCACCGTTGTACAGAGACTAGATCATTCACCCTCTAAGCTTCCCCCCCTCGAAAGTTTAGTTTTACAACTCAAAAGACTCTTGATTGCTTATAAGAATAATGCACACATAAAATGTTCCTTACTTGAACAAATTTATGCCCTCCTAACCTCTTAGTCTCTCAATTTAACATAGGCAAAAATCAAGTTTATATACTACTTAAGTTTTATTTACATGAAAGTTATAGTCTAATCACTTTTCTAAACAGTAAAGCTAAAAATCAGCATAGGGTAATAATTGCTTAAGAGCCTAGGTGTAATTGAAAGTCTTCAACTATAGAAAGTGATTTTACTTATTTCGCAAGTAACCAAACTTGAAACACAAGAACTAGTCTTCAAGTCTTCAATTTCAACTCAATTGGTCTTAATATTTTAGGCTCTAACTTTTCCCAATATCTTTAAAATAGATAATCCAATACTTTTATTCCAAAATTTGTCAACTCTAAAAATAGGCAAGTTTGAGAATGAAACAATACCTGAAGTTATGGCCACTGTTTTAGCCTTATAAATTTTCCTTGCCTTCAAATGTGTCAACATAGTTTTTTTAGTAAAAGGGAAAAACTAGAGTTTTATATGGAAAGGCTTAGGTTTTTATGTGGAAAAGTCATTTATCTTTTTAATTTTCATTCTTTGTTTCTCCTTTTTAGAATTAGTTTTAGTTTATTTCCTGATAAAAGGAAAAACATGAGGTTTTACAAGGAATTAACTGGTTTTTTAGGAAAAGCTTAGGTTTTTATAGGAAAAATTATTTTATCTTTTTACTTTTCTTTAATTTTTTTCATTTTCTAGAATTAATTTTAAACTTTTTCCCTAGTAAAAGAAAAAACTTGGGGTTTTACAGGGAATTACCTGGATTTTTATAGAAAAACATTTTATCTTTTTCATTTCCTTTTCCCCCTCGTTTACAATTAATTTTAGTTTTTTTTTCCAGTAACAAGGGGGAATTTTGGGTTTTTCTAGTGAATTACTTGTGTTTTTACAAGGAAAATCTAGGTTTTTACAATAAATTGAGTTATTAGGAACTTAGGGTTTCATCTCCACAATTGAATAACTTAAATTCCTATAAAAACTTAAGTTTTTTTTTCTTTTTAGAACAAGAAATAAGTGACCAGAATGAACATTTATTAAAGTTGGGTGACTAAAATGAGTGTACAATAACATTGACTTAATGACCTGTGACTAAAATGAGAATAATTTTTAATAATAGTGCGTAAAATAAAATATTTTTTTACTGTGGTGCCTAAAATGAAATTATTAATTTTTCGATGCTCAAAATGAAAACTGGTGATCTTTTAGTGACCTATTGTATAGTTTAACTTTTATATTTGTATAAAATCTGCAATAGAATTAAACAAATACTAAATCATTTGGGAATGGTAAAAACAATTTTATTCAATTTTAACAAAATAAAAGGTATATAAATTCTATTTAATATAAATTTTAAAAGATTTTAGGGGTTATCTTTAAAATTTAAAGCTAATTCATATGCATATATAGATAATGTAATAGCCCACCCAACGTAGATCATACCCATATGTTGTTGGCATATAATTGAGTAAGCCAGAGTAGTAATAGGGTGGGTTATCAGTTAAAGTGTTGGGTTGGCATGTTGCGTGAATTTATCAGTACACCCTTTGTGAGGGACGCCTTGTGGGAATTATCCATTTGGTGAACTCTAAGGTTGGAAAACTCTAGGGTTTGGCGGACTTTTTTATGAGACGATCCGCCAACTCTGGATGTTCTAGGCAAACTTGTTAGTTCACAGAGCGATAGGATTGCTTTATGTGGAAATGATAGCTCGATGAGTATCGTTAGAGTTTTGTTAAGACCTAGTTGGAATTGAACTAGAGTACTATAGATGACAACTTGATATGTTTAGGTAGCCGAATGACCTATTTAGTTGGTTGCTTAAGTGTACAAGCAATGTCTTATCACTCTGATTAGTGGTAGTAGTTGCGTTTTGTAACAGCCCATTTTCAATGGTGTAAAACTATATTTTTGGGACACAATTTCGACAAGCGAGTCAATATTTTGTTATTTATTTAATATTTATGAAGTTATATTAGGGTCATATTAAAATTTAGTTAAGAGATTTTCATGTTTAGTTAGTTAATTACTTAAAAAGGACTAAATGGTAAAAGCTGAAAAAGTTAGTTGTTATTAGTTAAATGGTTTAAATGGCTATGGAAATGTAAATTAATTGACTTAGTTGGTAAATAAGCCATATAGATAGATAGTGGACAATTATGGACATGTTTTGTTATTTATTAAGTTAAAATCATAAGGGCAACTGGTAACTAAGTAATAAATTAACATAAACAAAAGATGAAAATAGTTGTCATCTTCCTTATTCACCTAGCAAAATTGATTTTCTATGGAAGTAGAAACCAAGCATTCGGCCAAGCTTCAAACTCATGCATGGCATGTAATTTTTGCCCATTCTTTTTATGAGTTTTATGTTTTTGAGTCTATTTTAGCTTAATCTAACTAACCCGAGGACCAATTTTTAAAATTGTATTTTGAATTATGCCATTGATGAGTTTGAAGTGTTTTTGAAGTTTAATGGTAGATTATTAAGCTTGGTTGTTAAATAGGACTAGTGGTTTTTAATGACTTTAATGTTTAGGATTAAATTGTTAAAGTAGGAAAATTTCATGGAATTTTAGTGAATTTTTTATAAAAGTGGGCTTAGTAGGGACTAGGTAAAAATCAACCAGCATGGTTTTTCATTAAATGTAATTAATTTGTAAATTTCAGGATTTAGGACTAAGTTGGATGGAAAGTAAAATATTGGGGTAATTTTGTAAATAATAATGGAAAGACTTAATTGTATAAGTCTGCTTATTTGAGTGTTGGAATTGGATTAATTGAACAAAAATATTTATCTAGATCAAGAAACAACTCAAACGGACACAAATCGCGGAAAAGTCAAAGTAGCGGAGTAGTCGTCGATTCATAATAGAAATCATTTTGGTACATGTAAGTTTGTAATTTAATTAAATTAATTTATTTGGTTGCTAGATGTAATTTGATATATACCCATAAATTTGGTGATCTGATTCACTGACTTGAGAAACAAGAAATACCATGGTTGAAAGATATCAGGGCATTATACCTGAAATGAGAAAAACCATAGTTGAAAGATACTATGGCATTAAACCTGAACGGGTAAGACCCTAGTTGAAAGATACTATGGCATTAAATGTGAATGAATCAAAACCATAGTTGACAGATACTATTGCAGCACTTCGAGATTGTGTAAGACCATGGTCGAAAGATACCACAACATCCTCTGAACAATGAAATAATCGAAAAGGTACACAAATTGAATGGTTATTTTATTAATGATCTAAGGTTTGCCATGTAAATAGGAATCAATGAATATGTAGATGATATTAGAAATAATGCATGTCTTATGTAAAGTAATTTTATTCGGTAAGTTATGTTTACATTTAATCAAACTTACTAAGCATTATGTGCTTATGTTCTTTGTGTTTTTCCTTGTAGATCATGAAAAGCCTAGTTTATCGGGAGTTCAAGTCAGACAATACACACTATCCATCTCTCATCTTGGTAGATGTTTTGAATTATTTTGATGTTGGTTATGACTGACATGTACTAGGCTCTTTTGGTTAACTCGTTTATGTTGTTTATGTTTGGAATTTCACTTGGTGATACTTTGTAGTCATATATATATATGTTTGGTACTTTGGTTTAATGATGTGATTGTAAATGATTTTGGTCTTTTGTTTGATGACTTATAATGATAAATATAAATGTTGTTTAATAGATATGATGAAATGAATTATTTGAGTAGTGTTAAGTACATATTTAAGGTGTTGTTTTGAGATGAAATTGCGTGATTGTTAGAAGTAGACATGAATGGTATGAATGAATGGTAAGTTAGGTATGTGACTATATTTGGTCATTGTGAATTTAAATGTAAGTTAGCTTGGTGTGGGATAGGTGTTTGATTTGGAAAATAGATTATGGTGTCAATGAGGGCACATTGGTTAGGCACTTAGGTTGAATGTTTTGGCATGTTTAAGACTTGTTTGAATGGGTTTTGAAGGCATGAAAATGGGTGAATTTGGTTTGACTTGGCATCTAAGAAAAGGGCTTTATTTTATCTTCTTTTAGAAGACATTTTAGATGCACATGGCCTGGGACATGGGCTATCACACAGCCGTTTGCCACACACGGTCACACTACACAGTCGTGTGTCATTTTAATTTTTGGTACAGATTGGTCCACACGGTCACAGAGAGTTACACGGTTGTGTAACCTTACTTCGAATACACACACGGTCTAGCGCATGACCTATGACACGACCATGTGATGTTATTTTGAATACTCACACGGCCGAAAACACAGGCCAGGACATGGCCGTGTGACCCATACTTCGATTTGTACATGGTTGGCCACAAGACCATGTTTCTGAGTCACACGACCTATGCTTTGTCATACATGCCGTGTGATCCCTGTTTTCAAAATTTTCAAAATTTTCTATAATTTTCTATAATTTTCTATTTTCTTTCAAATTAGTCCCTAAATGTTCTCAAACTATTTTTAAGGCCCCATAGGCTTGATTTAAGGCTCGTAAATGTATTTATGCTATGAACAGAAATTAGAATTGAATGTTAATATTTTAAATTGAATATTTGTTTTTATATGATGCTAAATGTTAAGATTTGTACTGTAATACTTTGTAACCCTAATCCGGCGACAGAGACGGGATAGGGGCGTTACACGTTTGGTAAAAAGATTAGACTTCAAATCTTGTTAGGCAAGTTTAGCCTCAGTTTTCAAGGGTGATAGTGGGATGTCTAACCTTCCCGCTAAGCTTATTTTTCTGTTGTCTGTGCTATATAAGGATGCCTATAGCCAACATGTTTCAAACCTTCAAACCTTTGTTTCTCTGTGTTCTTCCATACGTCTCTAAAATTTTTAGTTATCTTTGCTAAAGGAGACAAAGAAAGTTTCTAGGAGCTTGTCAAAACGCCATTGATAAGTACCAAGTGATTGGTAATTTTTGGGAAACCCTTAAGATGTTGTCGAGGGAATTTACATCTTTGAAGTATTGCATGCATGATCAAATTTTCAGTAGATAAATGGTCTGATGATTATGATTATTTTTATTTAGCTCAAGAAGCTAGCGAAGGTCCAAGCAATCGAGGCAAATGACCCATAGAGTAGATTTTATCCTGAAGTTCCTGGTGAGTTCTTTCTTGATTCCTTTGAGTTATGAAAATTCTATGATATGTGCACTATGAAAGGTAAGTGGTCCCTACTGAAGATGGGTCGTGTGTCTTGCATTGACGAGTGTGTAATAAGTCTATGTTATGTGTGAGCATGGCCATGGTCAAGGTAAAAATAACCACCTTGTGTGCGAGCCCAATGCCAAACTGTTTGTGATATGTGAAAATGTGAAAAGAAGCTTATTTGTGATGCCTCCGGTAGGGCAACTTTATTTCAAACCGGACTCGCAGATCACAGCCCGACATTACGGGAGAACATGTGTTCAATTTAACAAAGAATATGAAAACAAATATGATTTGGCTAATATACGATTTTGGATTCTAAAAATGGGCCCTAGGCTAGCACAAGGTTGGGTTATAGGTAAACATACGTGATTGTAAGAAATGTGTATAAGTTGGCGGCATAAGTCCTCTAAGGATACTGTGTGCGTTGTTTTGACTAAGTGTTGAAAAATTGTACTGGCAACTTGGCGTAATGTGTCTGTAAGACTAAGTCTCGAAAATGTCTTTATCTTTAGGTCGATTATCAATAATCTGGTAAACAGTATGTGTCTACCTGGAGCTCATTAAGTTCAATTGAATTTATTTTGTTACTTTCCTTTCTAAGGTAATTGATTAGTAGAAGAAGATTTGTAGAAAGGGACTGGGCCAGAGCTGCGTCTGCAAGTGAGCCACTTGTCTGTTTTGTGTCATGCGTAGCTAGTTTGCAGATGGTGTATATATGCGTTTGTACTTAACTTTTGTTTTACCCCATAGCCGTACTATTTTTGTCTTAAAGTGGAACTGCCCCTTATTATTCACGTGTACACCAAACTCCATTGATTCGTAGTTTACAAACTTGCTTTTTCTATTAAATGTATTTGCCATACATGGTTGCGTATGTTTTAAAGATTGTATTTATTAATTCCTATTATTTTCTTTAAAGATGTGTTATTAAATGAACCAAGAATAATGGTCATTAACTAAAAGAAGAACTTTTACAACTGATTTCTCAAAGATTTAAATTAAGCTAAGGGATTTGAGTCTATTAATAATGCCCCAGTTCGTTAAATAGTTTGTTTGATTGATTAATATACACCATATCTTCCTGACGGGCTAAAAAGTACTACAGATAATCAACCAACTAAACCTTAATCTTCTAAAAAAATGTTTGTGGAATGTACATAATTAGTGGTAATCATCTTATGATCACATGCATACATTTTACGTATGAAATGATGAGATACTTACATATATATAAACTAATTTAATTTTCAAATTTGTGACTCAACCTTTTACTTTTTTTTATAGTATTTTATTGAATTATGTTTTATATAATATATGATGTTATCATGTATTAACCGTTAATTAAGGTTCAATTTTTTGCCACTGACAAAAATTTGAAGTTGAATAAATTACATTTTCTCATTAGAAAACTTGTTTATATTAATTGCATTATTGAAAAATATGTTTATATTAAGAATTAATGAAGGGTAACACTAATGTGATAAACGACCAATTTCATTCGTAAGGGTATTTATGTAATTATACAAATTATGTACAATTTTTGTACTTAAATTAAAGTATTACTAAAATAATTTTTTTTAAAAAAGGTTAATTTTTGCATGGCAATTTGGACATTTCCATTTTTGATTCTCATATAATTTTAGAATTTGTACCTTTATATTATAAGTAATAAGTTAGTAACGGAGAAATTATTATATGAACATTTTTCATTGATAAATTATTATTTGAATCTTTCTCATCACCTCATATATAGTTTTATTTAATTATTTTATGTTACATCAATAATTTTTTTCAACTTAAATTAAACCAAAAAAAATCTCCACGTTAGATTTTGGGTTACTCAACCCTATCATGGAGATTTGATTTTTTT